>PVKE010037959.1:0-15660 GCA_004027555.1 Craseonycteris thonglongyai
TCTCTCTCTCTCTCTCTCTCTCTCTCTCTCTCTCTCTCTCTCTCTCGTCAAAAATAAATAAACAAAAATATATTAGAATAATTCTGTTTAAAAAACAAAACAAACAAACACAAAAAACACATTCCTAATTGAAATGAGAACATTTCTAGGACTGGCTTGAGGTGGTAGAAGAATTCCTTAGATTAATGTGAGTAAAATGAAAGATAAGGTCCTGAAATTAAGTAACTCCTGATGACCCTAGAGTTTGTAGATCATTGAATACACCACAGAAGTATTAAAACCACTGTTTTCCTTGGATGATTTAAGTGTAAAAACATGCTACTGAATATTTCTGGGGAAAATCCTCTAATATAAAATAATGGGCATATTTAAACTTTTAAAATGATCCCTCCAAGTGATGTAATACAGAAAATTTTCTATTATATTAAGAGTAAGGAATATTTCCTTTAGTAGTTGATCAGTGAGACAAGTTGAATCATTGGGATGAATTTTAAAATGCTCAGGAAATCAAATTGTGCTGATGATATAGAGCAGAAGTATGCCTCAAACCATTCATTTCAAAAGAAAGAAATCAAAGCAAATGAAGTTACTGAACAAACAAAAAATAATGAAATGGACATTTAAATTTGGGGTTTCTAATGTTCCTCATTAACTTTGTTCAGTCTCTTATCTTGTTTAGAAATTGGGGCATGAGTAACCAGATGAATAGATGCCACAGAAGGAAAGATTAGTCTGAAGTAGTTGTTTGTAGAAGGAAATTAGAAACACTCTGAGGTAATTGGCTAGTTCTTTATACTCAATGCAATTATAATGATAATATCATGTAAATATTATAGTATTAATTATAATAATTAATGCCAATAATACTTCAATAGTTTGGACATTATAAAAATTATATATATACATACACATATACATACATAACATGCATCAATGCATCACACCTTCATTACTCTGTAATCGCCATTACAAAAGACCCAGAAGCCAAATCTCTACAATTTAGGAGAAAAAAAACAAACTAAAAAAACTTCCCTAAAGTTCTGAAAACCAGGCCAGCAGGAATGTTAATGTCCCAGAACACAGCTCTACACAGTTGGCAACTAAGCTTCTGACCTCTTTACAATGGTCATAGCAAAATATCTAAGTGCTTTGTTCTCTCTTCTCAAATGCTTTCCAATTTCAAACAATATAAATATAAATATTAAGAACTATGAAAGGTCTGAGATTTTATCTTATTTGCCTTGACTGGCTTGCCATAATTTTATGATATTTAAAGAGACGTGAGGCTTTTGGTTAGAGATAAAAGACTGTTTATTACTCACAACAATATCCGTGGACAAAATATCAGCATCTTTTCACCAATTTCTTAAACCCTTACCCCCAGAGATTGATACATGGAGGGCAAAGTGAACCCTATCTGTAAAATAGTGAGAGAAATGCTGATTTTAGGAAATATTTATAATAGACAATTAGTCTGCCTGACATTTGCATCAGAGTGAGTCAACATTATCTTTATCCAAAAAGACAGTAAACTCTTTTTTTTCCCCAAAAGGGAGACTCTATATCACAAAGCTCTTCCTTGCTTCCTCCCTGCCTTCCTTCCTCCCTCCCTCCATCCCTTTCTTCCTCCTTCCTTCCCTTCCTTCCTTCCTTCCTTCCTTCCTCTTTTTCTTTTTCTTTCTTTTTATTTTCTTTTTCTTTTTCTTTTTTGTTTTTGTTTTCTTTCTCTTTATAAAGGGATACTTGAAAAGGTAATCTGGACTAAAGGAAGTCCATGACTTTGTTTATAAGATGTGCAAAATTATTATTTTTTAAAGATTTATTTTTATTGTTTTTGACAGAGAGAGATAGAGATAGAGACAGAGAGAAGGGAGAGGGCCCAGAACAGTTTCCATAGTTGTACATCATTGGTTTTTTCACATAGTTTTATTCCACAGGTGGGCACGGGGCTGCACAGGGCAGGAAGTGGGCCAGGGTCTTACCCCAGTGAGAACTAAACTGGGAGCACTTCCCAGTTCAGCATATGGGTCCGCACGGGCTAGGGCCGGGATTCGATCCTTGGTCCCCGGGGCTGCAAAGTGAACATTTAACCCACTGAGCCATCCCAGCTTCCCCAAAGATGTGCAAAATTATTAAGAGTCTTTGAAGATGTCCCTAAGCATTATGTAACCTAGAAAAATATGAAAGGTTGATGTCTACGCACCACAAAAAAGGATGCTATGAAAAGTGAGCACTCAGAAAAGAAAATGTTATATAACTAAAAAATATGATTTTTAAAGTTGCAGAATGATAGAAAACTTTTTTTTGTAATTTAGAATTAAAGAAACAAAAAATAAATATGAAATTATAAGAAACAGGAAGATCTATCCAGTAAGTCCAACATTCAACTAATATTAGTTCCAGATAGAAACTACAGAGGTAACAAAGGTACAAAAATTATTTAATACAAGAAGTTTCTTCTATGGCTAAAGAAAGATCTATGTCTTCAAATTATTCTGCCAAATGAAATAACTTTCTGGCTGAAATGAATAATAGTGCAATTTTAATATGTAAAAAGAAGTGTAGAGTGTAAGAATGAAGCATGGTATTTGGAAATTTTAGGAAAAAGAAAATATATTCAAATTGTTAAGTCCAAACTTGAAATAAATCAGATCAAACTCGAAAAAGAAATTACTGGATATAAAGAAATATGGTGAAATGGATTCCGAACCAAAGAATAATCTAAAGTATACTAGTAACTTTCTTACCATGCAGAGGCGGTGAGGAGCTCAGTTCTTTCTGCCAACATAGTAAAGAATTACAGAACAGCCAAACAAAGGAGAACAGAGCAAAGTTTTATTGAAGTATGTTTCAAGAGAGAAACGGGCCAAGTCAGGGGAGGCCCTGTTTGGTTTGAGGTTTGAGTTTCATTGCTGGCTCTGAGCCAGCCCTGTGACTGTGATGTAGACTTAGGTCATTTAATTGACATGTGTAGGTCATATTACTGTTTTCTTTCTGCACATGCCCTTACCCAGAATGCATACAGAAAAACCCATGGGGGTGGGTGAGTGGCAAATCCACAATGCTAATACATTATAATGACATTGTAATGAGGCTAAGGTTAAGCCAAGGACAGGCTCCAGTGGTTTGCACATGCACCAAAAACTGGACAATTCAGGTTGGATTTTACTTCCCTCTTATCAGGATGTTCTAATCACAAAATCAGTCCTCAGGGGTTGTTGGACCTGGATGGTCGGTGGGGAGTGGACATGAGTGGTGCAAAGCACTGATTGTATTACCTCTGCCCCTCCTCTGCCTCATGCCTAGCTTCCTACCTAGCAATCTGATGTTTCTTATCTCAAAAAGAAAAGAAAAGAGACAATTGTACACTTTTGAAAATAATATATGCATAATAATGCATGAATGAGTAAAACCATGCCAGTAATTCATGGTCTAAGCATGAGCAAAGACTTATTTTGAGTGACTTAGTGGAGAAGTGAGGGGAACCCATTTGAACCTTCTCCTTGGAGTGGCGTTTCTGCTTGTTCAGTCAGGACTATGTTACCCTAGAGAAGAATATGTTACCTTAGCCCTTGATTTGCCTTTGTAGTTAATATCATTGTCCTAGTCACGTGGTGTAAATGCTGCAAAATGATTTTCAATATTTTGTATCAATGTTTAACAAATAATGGGATACTAATGGTACAAAACAGTGCAAATGTTATCAAACAGTACAACATGAAATTGTACAGTTAAGTGCAGCTGACACAGGTAGGGATGAGAGGAAACCTCCAGTTTCATCACCTTTTAAAATGTAAGCTTGATTACCTGAGACAAAGTTTTAAGTATGTTGTTAAATGCCCAACAGTAAACATTGAAGGAATTAAAATAGCAACATAAAAATGAATAGACAGTAGGTAGTAGGAAAGGAAGTCAGCTAATTCCCATCGATTATAGCAGAAACAGATATACATATAGATATATATGTGTACATCTAGATAATGATTAGTATCGATGAATCAAGAAATTACCCAAAGATATAGAAATAACTACCAAAGGAACTAAAAACAAAAATAGCTAAAAGTGGTTGCCCCTGGGAAGTAGTGTTAGGGACAGATGAGGATGCAGCAGGGTCATTATTTTGTGTTATATTTCAGTACTATTATTAAAATTCTTAATAGTAATAATACATTAGCATTGCAAAGTTATTCATTGTGTATGCAATTTTTTTTAAATGCAGGCAATCTTAAGTATAGTATTTCTTTTGTGTGTTGGCATGAGTTCATGCTTTAAAAATCAGCATCATAAAAACCTAGAAAATTTAAAGACTGAATTAATATTTTAATTTACATATCATTTTACTGTTGTTGTTTTTTATTTGAGGAATGCTTTAATATATTTAAAAGAGTCAATGTGTAATTTATAATATGTGAACTGTATGCTTAGAGTAACCTAGCACATTTCTTTAGATAGTAGTAATTTAGAATTTACCTTCTAATATGAACTTTTGGTTCATGCCCTTTACTATAATAATAATAAATGTGGGGAAGCCGGGATGGCTCAGTGGGTTAAGGGCTCACTTTGCAGCGCTGGAGACCGAGGATCGAATCCCCGGCCAATGTGGAACCATATGCTGAACTGGGGAGTTCCCCAGCTCAGTTCTCTCTCTGTCTCTGTATCTCTCTCTCTCTCTCTCTCTCTCTCTCTCTCTCTGTCAAAACCAATAAAAAAATAATAATTATAAATGTTATTACTTAACTATTTAACAGATATAATTTTATAAGTATACTGCAAACCTAAGCCTGATTTTACATTTATGCATTGCCTTCCAAGGATGCATTATCATTTAAATTTTTTTTTATTTCCATTTAATAGGTTCAGCTACATTTATAATGGGGATGTTCAGACTAATTCAAAGGGCAATTTACATTTAACCTTTTTTAACGGAATTTCCTAAGCAGGATGTCTCAGCACTCATTTACAATTCTTACTACAGACAACAGACTACAGCTTGTCTGCAAGATGGGCTTTATGAATTGTAACCACAGGAGTAGACAGTAAAAGTTTTGCCTTCATTGCATTTTGGCAAAGGAATTATATCTCAAGCAGCTTTCCCTGGAGTCCAGTCAAATAGAAACAGGGGTGAGGAAATTACTGACCTTTTTCTACTGAGCTGCCATGAACCTTATGAAAAAAGGCCCTTTGCTGAGGAAGGGCAAGGAATGACTTGAGTGTCTTTTCTCCTAATCTATAAAGCTTTCTGTCTCTTAATTTTTTGCTTGCTTATGCATTTCTCTCTCTCCCTCTCCCTTCCCCGCTCCCCTGTCTCTTTGTCTCTATATTTCTCCCTCGGATATACACACACACTTGCATATGTAATGAATACATATTGCTAGACAACATAAACATTATTTTTTGAAAAAATCCTGCTCTGACTGATTGGACTGTTGGAGCCTTATCCCATAACTACCTTCTTAATATGCATTTCTGCAGCAGCACCCATATCTCATCTTCAGAGCAGTGCCACCTATTTCTCAAAGAACTTGCTACATGGACTCAAAAAGAACTAGAGAAAGCACACATGTCTATGAGATCCTGAGGTAATTACAGGCACAAAATAAACATTGAATATTGCAAGGGACAAGTACACTTGGGCATAGTCTTTGGAACTACAGTAAAACACAAGTTAATAAAATATGATACTTTGAGGCATTAAACCACTAATTCCTATGGATAGTTAATGGGGAATGTTTTTAATGTCCACATTCAATTAAGATGGTAATTATTATCATGTTTAAAATCTATACCTTCTTTATCAGAGAAACACTGTACTGCTTTGGAGAAATGCTTTTTACCTGTTTTATGCAACTTCTTAAAAGTGAAACTTTTGTATTCTAAAATGTTATACTCAAGTCAGATATTCTCAAGCAACATACAAAGATTTCACCTGTTCATTTTTTGTTGAAAATTTTCTGGTAGTCCTATTGTTATTTATTTATATACACACACATGTACATGTATATATACATACTATATGAAACACTTTATATATTATGTATAAACATAGCTATAGATGTTTAAGGTTTGACCCCTAATTTGAAGTTAAACATATTTTTCTAAATCACTTTATTTCTCAAGTTTGAGGACTTGAAACAGGACAGTTTTCTAATAAAAATACCATAGAGCAAGCTAAGATGTGTGAATGTGTATCACAGTCATTGACTTATAGAAGCCCTCACTAAACATGTTTTTTTTTCTTCTAAGATTTATATTATTGTTTGAGAGAAGGTGAGAAAGACTGAAGCAGAGGAAGAACCCTGAGCAGACTCCATAGTTGTACATCATTAGTTGTGACAGGGCTTCATTCTAGACAGGTGGATGTGGCACTGCACAAGGCAGAACCAAACTGGAGGCCTCCTTCACGGGAGGTGAGAATCTTCTCTGCCATCCTGGTGGTTACCAGTTGCACCACAGTTCAGCAAATGGGTTTGCACAGGAAGGGCCTGGGAATCAAACCCCAGACCTTGCGAATGAGAGGCAAGCACTAAAACACTGAGCGATCCCAGCATCCCCCTCAAGTTCTTTTTTGAAATATGAGTAAGAAAACTATTCTCAGCTAGTTAAGTAAGCCACGTTGCATAATTTATACTTCAGAGGAAAGCTTCCTGAATGAGTGAGTAGGAAAGCAGAATTAACTGAGAAAGGTCCACAATAACTTCTATAGTATGTTTACTTCACATAAATATACTTCAAAATGCATTGCCACATTCTTTTCACCTCTCTAGAAGACACCTTCCACAGTCTAATTGCTCCTTCTAACAGAAACCTTTCCTTTAAAGTCACTTGTAAATAATGATCACATCTGTTCTTAGTTGTGATCAGTTGAATTTGAATAGTAGCTATGTTATTTTCTGCATTCTCACAAAAGTTAAACCATCTATTATAACTTCTTCCCTTCAAAGCTACTAAAAATAATATCAGAAATAATGAATTTTAAAAATGTATTCAAACATTTGATTTTACATAGGGAAAATTTATTTGTTCTCTATCTGTAATATTTAGGGCCAAAAGCATGGCATGATTCAGCCCTAGTTACTGGGCAGTTGTCCAGGTGTGAACGTTGCTGGAACCTTTTTAAAAATCCTCTTTTAAATTTGATTTTAATGGAACAAACTGCTAGAGACATGCCAAGAAAATTGTTACTTAACATTTGCCTGCAGATCGTGACCTCTAATGTCTTTACCAGGCTGATAACTTCTGGGCAGCAGAATAACCCTGCATTCATGAAATTTCTTAGCAGATGCACTGCTGGAGGGCAGGGACAATCATGCGGTTTGAGAACTGCCACCAGTGTACACTTACCTTGTGAATTATTCCAAATACATTAAGAGAAACTAATGTCACCTTTGTTAGCTAATGTGTGTCACTTGCAAAGGTAACATTTTCATTCTAAGTAGATTCTGACAGACAGGGAAAAAAGAACTAGTTGCTATGGTCCCGTATTTCTTGTATGCTATTTACACAATTTGGTTTACTTTCTCTCTAGGAAATTCATCCGGTCAGTGTAAGATACCATATTGTAGTTGTTTGCTTTATTTTCCTCTCATTAAGCTAGGAGATTTTATACTCTGTCTTCCTCCATTATTTCTCTTTATAAATAAGACTGTGTTTGAGTAAGATACAGATACCTTTATAAAATGAACAGTATATAGGGAGGGAGAGGTTAGGGTAGGGGGTGTGCTATTATTGTTGCAGGAATAAACATTTTTGAAATGTTTATTATTGTGATAAATACTTCCCTGAGTTTCCCTTTATGGCAGTTTGGCATATTGTACTTGAATATTTTTTAGGCTTCGTGTTTGGTGATAGAAGTTTTCTAAATTTGCATATTAAGGTTTCAGCTATGTAAAAGTGTCAGTGTTTGGGTCCTTTTCCTAATTTTATATTGAGCACATAGTTAAAATGCTTCGATAAGATCTTTGTAAAGAGAAAGAAATACAAGTGTATATAAATAGAGGCAAGCCAGTAAATACCAGGCCATTGCATTGGGGTCATACATTTTTTGCCACATTTGTCTCTTCAGGTAACTTTCTGGGATTTCCATTTCCACCAACTGCCTGAGAATATCCTGGGCAGTTTTCTCTGTGGCTACAGAGGTGGAGAGGTAGTGCAGTTCAGAATACTGTGGTGTCCCTTTTACTCTAATATCTTTGAATTGTGTTGTCATGTGTTGCCAATTTAATTAACCAGACCCCTTAAAATCAGCCCTCTTTCCCATCAGTGATCTAGGGAGTTTGTTCCTCTTTTCCCAGGGACTGTTCCAACACAATGCAACATTAACTTCTTGTTTCTTGAAATCTGCCCCTGACCATTTCTACTTCCTGTCATATGGACGAAATGACTCCATCTGTTCTACCAGCCCTTTCTGGGATTTTTTTTTTTTTAATTTAAATGATTGAATTCTGGCTCCTGAATCATCTGCAAAAGAATTGACGAATACCTTGGGATCTGTCCCTTTTCACCCTTTTACTCTCAGTCATAATTCCTGAGGTCCTTGGTGGATTGAAGCTCACTGCAGATATGCATTGAGTATCAGGTAGGAATGAGGAGATCTTGCACAGCTGTCCTATTTATAGGTTGCTCTAATACAAAAGAACTGGCTCAACTTTTCTGCTTCTTTCTCTGGAGGAGATAAAAACTGGAGGGCTTGGTTATTTTCTACCTTAGGTTTGGGTTTAGGAAAATGAGGCGTTATTCATTTCCAGCAAAAAGCATAGCGGTTCAACTTGTCATGTTCTTTTGTCAGCTGCACACACACAGAATGTGCAGTCAGCAGTGGGAGATAACAGGGATTCTGGGAATAAGAGCAAAAATCTGCTTCATCTGGCCTTGAGTAGTGAAGGCACCACGATGTCTCATTAGAAGGTCTCCTCTTCTCCTTAGGGTTTCTTCCAATAGTGCGGAGGCAGATTGGCTATATTAGCATTGCTCTTGTGCTTGTGGCTTGTGTAAAAACTGAGCTTTACTTGATACATGTGTACTGTTTCTCTGATAGTTGTCATTTCTAGAGAGTTTGCAGCTGTTCCCAATGCTGCTACAAAATACTATCTTTTAAACAAAAATGCTGCTGCCTCCCTGCTGTAAGCAACCGTGGACAGGACTGTGATTCATCAGCTGTACTCTGACACTGTAGAAATATAGAATAAAGAGAAAATGCCTCTTTCCCTTGGATTCCATTACAGGATGCGGCACCAATTCACAGCTGGAAACAAATTAAAGTAGTTTTTCTGACAATACTATGAAAGTGGTTTCCGAGTAAAGATCCTATTCAAATTATTTACAATGTTTTCCCTCCTAGGAGCATGTGTCTTTAGTTGCTAAATTAGATTGGTTTGCATTTAAATGTTGACAAAAAGGAGTTCTTGTATTATGCAGGCTATCACAAAGTGATTTGTTTGAGAAGTTATATGTATACACCTAACTGGTAGATAACTCTTCATATACATATTGGCTTTTTTTTTTTTAACTTTTAATTTTTTTAATTTTATTGTTTTTGACGAGAGAGAGAGAGAGAGAGAGAGAGAGAGAGAGAGAGAGAGAGAGAGAGAGAGAGAGAGAGAGAGAGAGAGAGAGAGAGAGAGAACTGAACTGGGGGAACTCCCCAGTTCAGCACATGGGTCCGCACGGGCGGGAGCCGGGATTCGATCCTCGGTCCCTGGCGCTGCAAAGTGAGCGCTTAACCCACTGAGCCATCCCAGCTTCCCCCATATTGGCTTTTGATGAGTCTTTTTTCATTTTAAATTACAGGGATGTTTTTTAAATTGTAATGATAACCACTTATTTTAATAATGATTCTTTATTAAATCTGATGTAAGTTTAAATTAGTCTATTTTTCATGCCCCTGTGTACATTTCCTTTTTGTGAAATACAACTTTCCTTCTTATATTAAATTTCTATTTATATTTGAAAATTATTTGTGATTCTCTTCAAATTCTTGCAATATCATCAGCTAAGTCAAATACTTCTAAATCCCAAGAGGTCTGTTTTGTTTCATTTTTTTTTTCTCTTTAAAATAAAATGAAACCAGAATAAGACCAATATTCCCTTTGCTTTCTTTTATTACTTTAACCATTTCACTGGCATTTGACAACACCAAGCACAAATATGGACCTATGTCACTTCAAACTCTCATGCATATGCTCTTTTTGCTAATGGCTTTAACTTCTGCTCTTCCAGGAAACATGGAAAGTACCATGCCCAGTCCTGCTCAGCTAACCCTCAGACCTGACAGGTGTGGGTGGGAGATGAAAGAAAAACACAAAGACAATAGCTGGGATCAGGAGGACCACTGACTGCTGATGGCAGAGCAATGGCACAGTTTTATTTTAGCCCACAGCTTATATACAGCAACTCAACTTCTGCATGCCAATGTATATTGTCTGTCCCAAGCCTTTCTGAGACCTCCTCCCTGTCACACCCCCCCAAGCTAGTCGCCTTTGGCTTTCTGCATACTTTCTCTTCAGTGATCAGTGGAGGCAAGACACCTCCTGGACAGTCTTGCAGGACGTGGGGCCCTGCCTCTCACATCCGGCTCTCCACAGTACTGAAACTATTGAGAGAGTAGTTTGCCTAAGTGAAATTAACCAGGAAAATGAACTGGCTGAAGAAGAAGCCCGGATACAAATGTGGGCCCTAGTTTCACCCTATCCCCACCCCTCATTGTGGTAGACTTGAACGCTGAGAGTCAGCCTCAGAACTTTCTCACTGGCACATATATGGTTGTTAATGCACATGGCAAGCACACAGTAGGTGCTTTAATTCATGCATAGGCACTCATTAAATATAATTTAGTTTTTGGGCTTCCCATATACTCTTTAGCTCATTTCTATAGTTCTTCACTGATAACATTGTTCTCCTACCCTATTTCCACCTCATAGGGATGAACTTCTTTGAAATCATAATTCCTTGTTAAGAGGTTGAAATATAGCCTATAAGTGATCATAAATTTGGGTCCCAAATAGCTCAAACTTTGAACTTCAGTTTCTTATACAGGGGACAAAGGGACACATTGCCATTGTTGTTATAATTTCTAATCGCTAAATTGAAAATAATTAATTGTATTTTGATTAAGATATATGTAAAACATTTTTTAATGTTGTCTTTACTTTTTGAATTGGATAGGTTTCACTAAGCTGGTAATTACCATATATCATATATCATCTAATAGCCTAGGAGAATGATAGGTGGCCAGTATTTGAGTTCACATCTCATTATTCTTAGGCTCTATATTCCAACAGGGCAATGTGTAAGACTCTCACATGATGGCTGATCAATGACCCAATGAAATGAACTGTTGAAAACATAATTCCTGTTCATAGGAGCTGTGTGTATAATTCATGATGTGAATGATTACAAATAGTATCCTTGCTGGCAGTGTCAGACTGGAGGCCAACGGTTAATGGTCCATGGAGATTAAAGTACCCATATTCCCAAAGGTGCTACTTGTAGGACATACATGAGGCCCAATAATGGAAAACAGGAACTTGCATCTTCATTGCCTCTCTGCATATTGTGGAACCAAATAGATTTACATTATAAATCCTAGCACCATTATTTACTTAGTTTTATTTTGTAAACTCTGAAAGTATAAGTGTGCTTATAAAATACAGTGACTTAAAAACATTTTGTTTTTACATCAAGTGATAATATGCTTGCCCATCACCTCCAGATTTATAAATGGAGAGGTGCTAAAGGATACACCTAATCTCTATTATTAATAATAGTTATATTGCCTACTCTTCATATATTATTTAATATACACTTGACACTATTTAAAATTTCTTTTAACTTTTTAGTTTTTAAGTATCACAACAATTTTATTTGGTTGGCATTAAAATATTTTATATAAGAGAAAATTATAATTAGAACCAATAAAAACCTCAGCAGTTCTGAACGAATGAGTTAAAACTAGCAAGTTGTTTTCGGATGAATAAAAGGGGATTCTGGGATAGCTCAACAGATTGAGTGCTTACCTTGCAATCACGAGGTCCAGGAATCAAATCCTGGACCTGGCCTACACAAACCCGTATGCTGAACTGTGGTGCAGCTGGTAACTGCTGAGATGGCAGCAAAGGTTCTCACCTCCCATGTGGGAGGCCCCCAGTTCAGTTCCTACCCCACATCCACCTGTGTGGAATGAGACTGTGTCACAAATAATGACGTACAACTATGGAGACTGTGCTGGGCTCTCCTCTGCCCCTTCCCCCCAACCCCCCATTTTCACCTTCTCCCAAACAATAAACTGTATCTGGAAGAAAAAAAAACGTTTTAGTGTGGATAAGTATGATGGCTCTGCAAACAAAGCCCTACAATTAGCTTAAAAAAAAAAAGGATTTATTTATTTTATTGGTTTTGACAGAGACAGAGAGACAGAGACAGAGAAGAACATGGGCCCAGTGTAGTCTTCATAGTTGTATGTCATCAGTTTTCAACATGGTTTTGTTGCACACAGGTAGTGGGGGCTGCAAAGGGCAGGAGCTTGGCTGGGGTCTCCTGCGTGGGAAGCACATCCCAGTTCAGCACATGGGTCCCCATGGGCCAGGGCTGGGATTCAATCCTTAGTCCCTGGGGCTGCAAAGTGGGCTCTTAACCCACTGAGTCATCCTGGCTTCCCCTACAATTAGCTTTTCAAAAGTCAGCTACAAAAGCACAGGATTATGAAGTGAATACATTGTGTATTAAACTTCCTTACCCTTACTGACATTCCAACAGACAGCAGTGACAGGTATTTATTTATTGTCTACTACATGCTAAGCATGCCTTTGATTTAGGGGCTGCAACAGCAAACAAGTTAGATGGTGTATTTCCCTTCAAGGATCTAATGCACTAATGGAAGGAAACATATTAAATTTGTATGCAGATATGTAAAACAATTTAACATAGTGGTAAATGCTATGAATAAAATATAGTGGGGCCAAGTACTAGATTGGCTGGGGAATGGGAATAGTTGGCCATCAAGTCTTCTGAGAGGTGCTATTTGAATTGAGATCTGAATGGTTAAAAGATCTGAGGAAAGTATGGGAAGTAGAAAGAGCTATTAAATGGAACAATCCTGAGAAAGGTACAAGTCTGAGCTGTTTATAGAAGTGAAAAAGGTGGCTGGAAAATATTGAGCAAGGAAAAGGGTGAATGTCATGAGGCAGAAGAAATAGGCAGAGTACAGTTCATACAGGCATCAAATGGGAAGAATGGTTGATATATTTTGGGTGTCTGATTAGTACATGGGTTCTTAATACTTTCATCTACGGCAGCTGGGTGATGTAAAAGAAATGATGCAATTCTGGGAATTAGGAGCCTTTCACAGATATACATTCCTAAAGCCAACTAGCACTGTGTTACTAGGACAATCATTTGCCATTTAGGGTTTGCAACTCTAATATAAAACATAAATAAATAAATAATTTCTAAGGCTCATTAATTTATATATTTATATAAATATATATTTATATATTTATATATTTTATAAGTTTCCAAGACTATCACAAAGTTTTGTGGGACAAATTTGGGGGCCAGGAGGTTTTTCAGTGTTATTCCTCAAACTATAAGACTTAAGCAGAACTTTGTTTTATATGTCTTTCAAAAGAAAAGGCAAGCCCTAGTTTTGTTCATGCTTCTTAATGGATCAAATAACGGATACACAAGTGACCGCTAAGTAGCCAATAACTTTTTCAAAGAAACATATATACAAGTACATATTTTGCACTGTTGTACAGCAGTTTTTCTGAATTATCAGCCAAGTTTTATAAGAGCCCTACAGATCTGTAGTTATCTCAAAATAAAATTAATTCATCAAAATATATAAATACAAATATTATGTATTTTAGGAGTTTCTTGCAGCAGACCTTAAAATGATGGCAGTTGGATGGAAAACTCTGAATATATTGAGAATCAATTACGTAGTTTTCATAAGGATATACTTATGTATATATACAATTTGGTGAACAAAATACAGTTATCAAACTATCAGAAATTCATTTCTGTTCACATTTCAGCTTCTAATCAACAAATCATTAGTGCATTGAGATAATTTGCATAATTTTACATGAAACAATTCATTGGCTGATCTAGACATAAAGACATTTATTTTGAATATTGTTCAGTGTTATGTCCTTTATCACAAATCTCAGATTTGCCATGTTTCTTAGGATATTAATGTAACAATGTCAAGTGGGATTGAAGTTGAGGAAAATTACCTAAGGGCATTTTTGTTTTGTACTTAAATTTTATTTTGTCATTTATTCTTATTAGCAATCATTAAGCAATTTAATAATTATAAGCTTCATTAACATTTTAATGAGTCTAGTGGCCATCGGTAAGTGTAATTAAATTAGTTTTATTGTATGATATTTTGAAACTGTGATTAAATTAAGTTTTACTGTGCTTAAAAGAATAAACCTATGGAGAGATTGCTATTCACTAAACATCTTATTAACTTATAAGGAACTGATAAAATAGACATTAATGGAGACAGGAGAGAAATATAATTCCCTGTTGAGTCTATTCACAAGGTAAAGCTTTAATCATTTCAGTTTGTACTCAGTCTAGTCATGACAGCACAAATTTAAAAAAGTTTTTTGGATACAGTTGGAAAAAGGGGAAGAGAGAAATTCTTGGTAATTTTAGGCAATTCTAGTTTCTCCGGATATAAACTACATGGAAAAGGTTTGATGATTTCTGACAAGTTAAGGGCTTGAAGTAGTTACTACATGTAAACTGGTGTTGAATTACTTGATATTAAATAAAATTTCTCTTTATATATTTACATATTGATTAACTTAGAAATATATTATTAACACATAAGAAAAAGAAAACTCATTTTAGTTTATTTTACAAGTGTTTACATAAACACATTTTAGAAGCATTGAAAATGCAAGGCCAAAAGTAATTTTTATTTTTTTAATTAGAATTTTATACTGGAACCACAGTTTGAAAACCTTTCTTTCTTGTTATAACTTAAACTAGTTATAAACTATTTGATTATAGTATATGAATTGGATGGTGAACATATATTGCACATTCCTCTGACACAGGGATTCCCATGTGTCAGAGGCGCCATGGCGCCCGCGGCCCGATTTGTGTGCGCCCGCCATTATTTGACTGCATCAGAAGTTTTTCATAAACACTAAGTAAAACTATCATTTATTTTTATACATTTGTTAGAATTTTAAAATATGGTTTTAGTATCTACACAGGTTTATTATATTCGTTGGTATGTTTGCGATATCGTATGTATAAGTGTTTCCCTAGCTTTCGCCTTTGTACATGGCGCGTCTTGTTTAGCTGCTGCACTCTTTAAACTCTCCTCCCCCCAACCGGGAGACGCCAAGTTGCCATTTTGATTGCGGTTGCTGGACTGATCAGGTCGTGACGGTTAGCTAGGATCACAGTGTTTTGATATATTCAATTTTAAATGAACTAAAAGTGAGGTAGGTAATCTATTATTATGGTGGCAATTTGATATGATATTGTAGTTCTATAACTATTTTTATTTTTTTAGTCCTAAAATGAGTGGACCAAATAAGAGAAAACGAACCTATAATTTTAACACAGACTGGGAGGAATCATATTGTTTCATTAATTTAAAAGGTAAATGCGTTTGCCTGTTGTGTGGCAGTAGTATTG
>PVKE010037960.1:0-15662 GCA_004027555.1 Craseonycteris thonglongyai
GTGTGTAAATTTTTAATGCATTATGTATTCTACTTGCTAATATTTTGGATAAGATTTTCACACCTGTGCTCATCAGAGATATTGGCCTCTAGATATTGTGTGTATGTTTTATTTTTATCAGTGTTTGATATTAGAGTAATGTTGGCCTCATAGAATGTGTTTGAAAGTAATGCTTCTTCTTCAATATTTTGAAAAAAAATTCAGGACAAATGTTAATTCCTCTTTGACTGTCTTGTGAAACTCATTTGTAAGAATGAGTGGTCCTGGACTGTTGCTTTTGGGGAGGTTTTAGATGATGCTATAAATTTCCTTACTGTTAATTGGTCTATTTAGTTTATGCTGTTCTTCTCAGTTCACTCTAGGTAGACTATATGTTTTCAGAAAGTTGATCATTTCTTCTAGGTTGTTG
Source organism: Craseonycteris thonglongyai (assembly GCA_004027555.1). NCBI lineage: Eukaryota > Metazoa > Chordata > Mammalia > Chiroptera > Craseonycteridae > Craseonycteris > Craseonycteris thonglongyai. The sequence goes on from PVKE010037960.1 coordinate 410, forward strand.
AATTTGGTGGCATATTGCTCTTGATAGTATTCTACTATGATCCTTTGTATTTCTGTTGCATCATCATAATTTTTCTTTTTTCATTTTTAATTTTGATTGTTTGTGAATTTTCTCTTTTTCTCCTTGGGGAGCCTAACCTGGAGTTTGTCAATATTATTAATTAAAAAAAAAAAAAAGCTCTTTGTTGGAATAATTCTTTCCATTGTATTTCTTTTCTCTATATTATTTAGTTCTGCTTTACTTTATACTATTTTTTGCTTTTGCTGATTTTTTTGTTATTCTTCTTTTTGTAGGTGTTTTAAAATATTAAGTAGTCTATTTGAGATTTTTCTTGTTTTTTGAGATAGGCTTGTAGTGATATAAATTTTCCTCCTATTTCAGTTTTCACTGCATTCCAATAATTTTGATAAATTGTGTTTTCATTGTCATTATTCTTGTATGTATTTTATAATTTTTAAATTTATTCTTTGATCCAGTCATTTTTTAATAACATGTTGTTCATTCTCCACGTGTGTGTGTGTGTGTGTGTGTGTGTGTGTGTGTGTGTGTGTGTGATTCTACTTTCTTTTTGCAGTTGATCTCCAAATTCAAAGCTTTGTGGTCAGGGAATACACTTGGCATTATTTCAATGTTCTTAAATTGGTTGAGACTTGTTTTGTGCCCCCAGCATATAGTCTATCCTTGAGAATGTTTCATTGCTACTAAAAAATAATGTATATTCTTGTGTTGTAGGATGAGGTGTCCTGTAAATGATAAATATTTTCAATTGCTATAATGTGTCATTTAAAGTAGATTATACATATATTTACTGTATATATTTATATATATTTATATTATATATAATATACTTATATATAATATAATTTAATTTTATATATTTATATAATATATTTATATTATATATATAATTTTTTTTCTGTTTTGATTATCTGTCTATTCCTATCTATGCAGTGTTTAGGTCCCCTATTATAATTGTTTTTTATCAGTTTCTTCTTTATTTTTGTTAGTAGGTACTTTGTAAATGTTGGTGCTTCCTAATTGCAAGCGTATACGAGGTCTGGCAGAAGTAATGTCTTTATGATTATTACAAAATCATAAGCAAATAATTATGTAACAACAATATCTCACTGAATCACAGTATTATACTTAAAAATGACATTACTTTTGCCTTACCCTGTATATTAGTCTGTCACGCTTTCTTGTTGTAGTTTCCCCTTTATCATTATGAAATGTCTATCTTTGTTTCCAATTACTTTTATGTCCTGAAGTCTGTTTTATCATATATAACACTGGCTACATCTGTTTTTCCCTGGATGGCATTTGCTTGTAGTATTGTTTTCCACTCTTTCACTTTGAGCCTGTATTTGTCTTTGTGACTGAGGTGTGTCTCTTGCAGGCATGGTTATATTTTGTTTCTTAATCCAGTGTGCTACTCTGTTGCTTTTTGTGGGTGAGTTCTACCCATTTACATTATGGATGATGATTGATATATGATAATTTACTATAGCTATTTTATCTTTTGTTTTCTGGCACTTTGCTGTTTTAATTGGTTCTTTGCTTTTTTCTTTGTTATTTATTTTAGTTTGATGTTGTTCTCTGATTTTTTCATATTTCCTCTATTTTTATTTTGTTAGGCATTACATTTCTGATTTTATAATTTTTTTTAGGGGAAGCCGGGATGGCTCAGTGGGTTAAGCACTCACTTTGCAGCACCGGGAACCGGGGATCGAATCCCAGTTCAGTTCTCTCTCTGTCTCTGTCTCTGTCTCTCTCTCTGTTAAAAATAAAAATAAAAAAATAAAAATATCTTAAAAAAAATTTTTTTAAGATATTTTTATTGTTTTTGACAAACACACAGAGAGACAGACAGACAAACACAGAGAGAAGGGAGAGGGCCCAGAACAGTCTTATCATTGTTGCACATCATTGGTATTTCCACATAGTTTCATTCCACACATGGGCACAGGGCTGCACAGGGCATGAACTGGGCCTGGGTCTATACTCAGTGAGAACCGAACTGGAGGCAATCCCCAGTTCAGCATACAGGTCTGCATGGACTGGGGCCGGGATTCGACCCCTGGCCCACCGGGCTGCAAAGCAATCGCTCAACCCACTGAGCCAGCCCAACTTTCCCCATTTCTGAATTTTTTTGAGGTTTATGTAAAATAATTTTTCATGTATGCACGGGCCGGGGCCAAGATATGATCTTGGGTCTCCGGTGCTGCAAAGTGAGCGCTTCACCCACTGAGCCATCCTGGCTTCCCCTTAGTCCATTTTTTTAAGCATGCTTGTTATCTCCAATTTTTATTGAAAATTTAAATCTTCATTTCCTCCCCTTTTATGTTTCTGTTGTCACATTTTACTCTCCCTATTATCACTCACTGTTTCAGGTCAAATAACCTCCTTCAGTATTTCCTGAAATGCTGACTTTTTGCTAGAGAATTCTCTCAGCTTCTCTATGTCTGAAACGGTCTTTATTGCTACATATATAAATGATAACTTTGTTGACCAGATTATTCTTGGCTACTAATCTCTTTTAATATTCTGAATACTTGATCCCTTTCCGCTCTGGTTTGTAAGTTTCTGCTGAGAAGTCTGATGACAGCCTGGTGGAATTTCTTATATAGGTAATGGATCCCCCCTACCCCAGTTCCCTTGAGGATTGTTGTTTTTCTTTGTTCTTTGACATCTTCAGTACAATCTGCCTTAGAGAAGGTATGGTAGAATTCAGGTATTTAGATATTCTATTTTCTTCTTGGATTTGAGGTTCTTTTTTTAAAAATATAGATTTGGAAAGTTCTCATATACAATTTGAGCAATCTCTCAGTGCTTATCTTGTCTTCTGTTACTTCTGGTATATTCATTATTCTTACATTGGTCTTTAATGGAGTTAGATCATTCTTGTAGAGTCCTTTCATTTCTTTTATCTTCAAGTCTTTCTCATTTCTTCAGTGACATTGTCATATTTCTACCCTCAATTTCATTAATTCTTTCCTCTGCATGGTTGGCTCACCTTCCTATGCTAGCTATTTCATTTTACATTTTTTTAAACTGCATTTACTCAAGAATTTCTATTTAGTTACTTTCTGTAATTTCAATTTCTATGTTAAATAATATTTTTTTTGTTTGCAGATATCCTTTCTAAAACACTTAGCTGCCTCTTTGTGCTCAGCCAAATTTATTTGACCTCTCTGAGTGCTTTCAAAACTGCAGTCTTGAATTCTGTGTCATTTAGGTAATATTTTTTAATATCTTTACATTCCTATTTTGGATTTTTTAAATTTTCTTTCTGAGCATACTTCTTAGTTTTGTTGTACATATTTATTATTTAATTGTTTCTTTTTCTGGGCATTTGTACAAGTGAATACTATTGCCAATAGATGTGAACAGTTCTTTTGTTTGTTTATTTTGTTTTTCAGTCAGTATCACTATGTTATTTTATATTTCCCCTTCATTATTTCTTTTTCTTGTTCTGCATAGTTTCTGTTGAGATGGACTTCTTCCCTTTGACCAGGCTACTTTCGTCTTGGTGAGCCACTCCCATGGGAAAATGTGGTAGGCAACGGAGTTCTGAGACTCTGTATCCTGAGTGCTCCCCCAGCAGCCAGAAACTGAAGCACTTGTGCTTCTCAGCTGCCCTGTTTTATTTGGTTGGTTTATACTGGAAAAAGTGGGAACAAGGTTTTTGTTTGGAGAGGTGGCTGTTGGTTTTGCATTTCTAAGTGATGATAGCTAGATGCCAACCTATTTCTGATGTTCAGCCTCTGCTGTTCCTTCTCTGTCAATGAAACTAACCAACTTTGTGTCTGCAGCTATAGATATTCTGCTGTTTAATGCTACACTCACTGATACAGTTTCTGGGGCTCAATGTTGATACGAGCAGGCAGTGGGAGACACAGGTCTGAAATTGCAGGTGGGGGATGGCAACTAGACTTTAATGTCTATTTTCTTCTTTGTGCTGAGGGCAGTGAGGGCGGTGTGTGCTTATACTATTCTGTATTTATTTTGCCCCAAGGTCTCTGACCTGAGTGTTGGCATCAGCCATTTTGTATGCTATTCACTCAGGTAGGACCGCTCATGCCTTTTCATGCTGAGAGCACACTCTCAGCCTTTTCTTTCCTTTTTTTTTTTTTGGACCAGAATGAGGTTGGACTGTGGCTTTTAACTGTCCCTGTACTTCTTCTTTTATGAAGTAGAGTGAATTCAAGCTCTGGCTTTGTATGGCAGGCACCTCTGTACCCCCTGAGGCTAAATTGGGGTCTGACTGTGGTATCTCATGGACCCCACTTCTGTGCCTAATTTTCTTTTTCCCACAGACACAGTGATGTCTGGAATGCTAATCTTCCACCCACTCTCTCCTATTTTCTGTGAATGCAGAGTTCCAAGGAAGAACCCAATGCCCCATCTCTGTACTTTTCTTTCTCTTCTATTCTCTTCTCTTCAGTTTTCCTCAATTTCACTACCAGCAGTTACTTTGATACAATGTGTGGGCCTCTTAGCTATTTTTCTGTGTTGTGTAGGGAGCTGGGCACATAATGCGATGCATGGGTGATGTGATGTGGAGTTGTACATCGGGAAACTGTCTAATTGTTGCCAACCAATGTCACCCCATTAAATTTAACAATAAAAAAAACAACAACAACAAAAAAAAGAAAATATTTCTACCAAAAAAAAAAATTTGTTGAATTATAGGTGTTCTATTTATTGTAACTTCCTGAGGAGTTTGCAAAGAGAACCACTCATGCCACCATTTTCAAACAAGACCCCCAAATTGATTTGAAAATAATGGTATACTCAGACATTAAAGTAGTATATGACAATAAAAGCAAATGAATTACTGATACTTGCTACAATATGGATAAACTTTTAAGCTATTATGCTAAGTGAAAGAAGCCAGACACAAAAATATTTATATTATATAATTCTAATTACATGAATTCTGTAGAATATGCAAATATTTCCAGACATAAAGTAGATTAGTAGTTTTTGGACACTGGAAGTTAGGGTGTATTTGCAGTGACTATTAATGAATAAGAGGTTTTGGTTGGAGTGATTGAATATTTTTGCATTTGATAGTATTGATGGTTGTACAACTTTTTTATTATACCTAAAAATGCTGAATTATATATTTAAAAATGGTAAATTTGGGGAAGCTTGAATGGCTAGTGGGTTAAGTGCTTGCTTTGCAGCCCTGGGGACCGAGGATCAAATCCCAACCCCAGCCTGTACATACCCATATGCTGAACTGGTGTGAGCTTCCCATGGGGAGGCCCCCCAGTTTAGCCCCTGGCTCAGGGGGGCATGCCTCCCATGTGGGAGACCACCAGCTCAGTTTATGCCCTGCATGGCCCCCATCCACCTGTGTGGAATGAAACCATGTAAAAAATTGATGAAGTACAACTTTGGTGACTGCTCTGGGCCCTCTCCCTTCTTTCTGTCCCTGTATCTGTCTTTCTCTGTTAAAAACAATAAAATAAACCTTTAAAAATATAAAAAATGTATAAAGTTAAAAAAATAAAATAAAATGAAACGAACTCTTATTAGTGCCTCACAGTATAATTGTCAATATAATAAAAACTCAAAATATTCAAAAGAATTAGCAGAAAAAATATTAAAATATAAAGAAATTTTGTCAACAAATGGTGCAAAAACAAGTGAAAATCCAGATGCAAAAAAATGAGAGAAATTAATATAAAGACAAATGTTAAAGCTTCCATAAAAATTAAATCAAAATGAATCATAAACCTAATTATGAAATAGAGTAGTATAAAATTGCAAGATATAATGTAAATAAAATTATAGCTTTGTGTTTGTGAATAACTATTTTGATACAATACCAAAAGCTCAGTCCATGGAAGAAATCATTGATAATTTAAATTTATTTAAATTGAAAACTCTGCTAAATATAATATTAAAAGGCTTAGAAGCCAAAGATTAGGGGAGGGGGGAGTATTTGCAATAGACACAATTGAGATAAGACTGTTATTCAAAACATTAAAAAAATGTAGAAATTAAAAAAAATTAACAATCCAATTTTAAAATGGAACAAAGACTTTAAAAGACAACTTACCAAACAAGATTTAAAAATATATAAATAAGTATATAACAATGTTCTATATTGTATTTAATCAGATAAATACAAATTAAAACAGTAGTGAAACACCACTACGCACCTATTAGAACTGTTATAATTCAAAAATCTGAAAATACCAGATGCTGGTAAAATTACAGAGCAACAAAATCTTGTATTTATTACTGGTGCAAAAATAAAATGACACAGACACTTTTGGAAGACAGTTTGGAAGTGTCTAACAAAACTAAGCATACTCTTATAATCAGATTTAACAATCACACTCCTTGGTCTTAACCCAAAGAAGTTGAAAACTCATTTCCAAACAGAAACATGCATATAAATGCTCATGAGACCTTTATTCATGCTTGCCAAAATTTAGAAGCAACCAAAATGTTTTTCAGTAGATAAATGAGTAATCCCTGATATATTTATATAATAAGAATACTGCACAACACTAATAAGAAATGAACTGCCAAGCTACAAAAAGATGTGGATGAAACTTAAATGCATATTACTGACAGAAAGAAGCTATTTTAGAAAGGCTACGTACCACACAATTTCAACTGCTATATAAATTAATGAAAAAGAAAAGCTGTGAAGACAATACAAAAATCCATTGTAACCAGGGTTTTAGGTGAATGGAAGGAGTAAAGAACAGATGGAGAGAGTTCAGGGGATTTTAGGGCAATCAAACTCTGCAGAAAACTTGTCAGTTTTTTTTCTAAATGTACATGCTATGTTCTTTCAAGTGTCAACTTCAGTTTTTTCTAATTAGAATTTACATATGCATAGTCTTCACCTGGTGAACTCTTTCCCTAATATGCTGCTCATATACAATTTCTTTGAAAAATTGGCTTTAGTCCTTCAGGCGGAATTAGTTGCTTCCACTTTTAGGCTTTTCTAATAGTACAATAAAATTGAAACAAACCATATTCTTAAAGGCAATAGAGAAATATTGGTCCAAATAATCACACATTGTATGATACAACTCTCAACACCATTAGAAATGCATTGTACAATTTTAAACACAAAGCTTTTTGTTTTATATTTTTAATATTTTTATTAAAATATATATCATATATTTTTAAAGATTTATTTTTATTGTTTTTGACAGAGAGAGAGAAAGAGACAGAGACAGAGAGAAGAGGGAGGGCCCAGAGCAGTCTCCATAGTTGCACATCATTGGTTTTTTCACATAGTTTTAATCCACAGGTGGGCGCGGGGCTACACAGGGCAGGAACTGGGCAGCAGTCTCACCCCAGTGAGAACTGAACTGGGGGCACTCCTCATTTCAGCATATGGGTCTGCACACGCTAGAGCTGGGATTTGATACCTGGTTCCCGGGGCTGCAAAGTGAGCACTTAACCCACTAAGCCATCCCGGCTTCCTTATATCTAGTATATTAATACAGCATTATATCAGTTTCAGGTGTACCATGGCTCAACATTTATATACTTAAGAAGTGATCACTATGATAAGTCCAGCAAAAATCTGACATCCTACCAAGCTGTCACAATATTATTAACTATATTCCCTATGCTGCACATTATAGTCTCATGACTTATTTTATATCTGAAAATTTGGATCATTTTTGACCTTCATCTTTTCCACCTTTATTTAATTTTTCAATTACAGTTGATGAACAATGTTACTTTACATTAATTTCAGGCTTAGAGTATACTAGTTAGACATTGTATAATTTAATAAGTGATTCTGTCTATTTTTTCTAGTACTAATGTGGCACTACACATGGTTATTACCAAGTTATTTGACAACATTCACTATGCTTTAATTTATATCTCCATGTCTATTTTGTAACTACCAATTTGTACTTTTTAATTTCTTCACCTATTTTACACTGTTTCCAAAATCCCCTTATTTATAATCCCACATTTAGTACCCACCTGACACCAAACATCATTATTACCATATCATTGACTACATTCCATAGGCTACACCCTACATCCTCATGAATATTTTCTGACAACCAAGTTGTACTTTTTAATTCCTTCCCCTTTTTCACATACCCCAAAACCCCTGCCTTCTAATAGCAACCACCAAAATATTTTCTGTATTTATGAGTTTATTTCTGTTTTGTTTACTTTGTTCTTTAGAATCTACAAATAAGCAAAATAACATTGAATCTACCTTTCTCCATCTGACATGCTCCCTTAAGCACATTACCCTCCATGTCCATCCATGCTGCCACAGATGGTAAGAACCCATATTCTTTTCTTTTTCTAAATAAATTTTCTCTCTTTTTTTTATTTTTTTTGACAGAGAGAGAGAGAGACAGAAAAATACAGAGACAGACAGAGAACTGAACTGGGGGCACTCCCTAGTTCAGCACATGGGTCCACACGAGCCAGGGCCAGGATTCGATCCTGGATCCCCAGCGCTGCAAAGTGAGCATTTAACTCACTGAGCTATCTCGACTTCCCCAAGAACCCATTTCCTTCCATGGCTAAGCAGTATTTCATCATATATATATATATATATATATATATATATATATATATATATATATATTGATGCGCACATGCGTGTGTGTGTATCCCCTACTCTTTATTCATTCTTCAATCACAAACAGCAAGGCTGCCTCCACATTTTGGCTATAGTAAAAACTGCTCCAATAAACATATGCAGGCACATATTCCCTCAAAGTGGCATTTTGGGTTTCTTTAGATAAATACCAAGAAGTGAGGCTACTTGGTCATTTATCTGTCTCTTGTATCCTTTGTTTTAAAGTCTGTTTTAAAGTCTGTATAAGTAGTGCTATCCCAGCATTTTTATTTTTTATTTTTATGAAATGACTTTCCCCAGTCTCTGTGTGTCTTTTATCTAAATTGAGGTATTTGTAGGTAGCATACATACAGGTTGTTTTCTTATCCATTCCTTTGCATTATGTTTTTGATTGTAGCATTTAATTCATTTACATTGAAATTATTGTTGATAGATATGAAGGTATTGCCAATTTATTATTCATATTTGGATCTTTGTCATCTTAAAAAAGTGTCTCTAACATTCCTTGTAATTTTGTTTTAATGTTTATGAACTCATTAACTTTTTCTTAACTGGGAAGCTCTTTAACTTTCTTTTAAATTTAAATGATAGCTTTTCTGCTTAAAATAATCTTCAATGTAGGTCCTTGCTTTTCATCAGTTAATGTTTTTTGCCAATCTATTCTGGTCTGTAAAGTTTCTGTTGAGAAATCAGCTGACAATCTAATGTGGAACTCCCTCATAGTTAACTATCTGCATTATTCTTACTGCTTTTAGGATCCTCTATTTGTTTTTAACCTGTTTTTATCATTTTAATCATGATGTGTCTTGGTGTGAGCTTGTTTGGGTTCATGTTGTTTTGGAATCTCTTTGCTTCCTGGGCTTGTATGTTGATTTGTTTTACCAAAATAGAAACTTTTCAGTCATTCAGTCATTACTTTTATTTTCTCCAGAATTTTTTTTTATTGTTAACTTTAATGGGGTGACATTGGTTGGTAACAATTACATAGTTTCCAGATGTACAAGTCCACATCACATCACCTATGCATCGCATTGTGTGCCCACCACCCAGAATCAGCTCCCCCTCCACCACAATATATGTGGTTTAGTAGGTTCACTTTTTCTTTCTTTTTTTTTTTTTTTTTTTTTTTTTTTTTTTTTTTTTTTTTTTGCATTCTTCTCCTCTTTCTGGTACCCCTATGATACACTTGTTACACTTGATTTTGTCCCAGATTTCTCTTGTTTTCTTATTTTTTTGGATTATTTTTTTCTTTTTATGGTTTCTTCTTTCTTTCTTTCTTTCTTTTTTTTTTAATTGATTTTGACAGAGTGGGGGGCAGAGCAGTCTCCACAGTTTTTCCTCACTGGTTTTTGAAATAGTTTCATTCCACACAGGTGGTAGTGGTGCCACACAGGACAGAAATTGGGACTGGGGCCTCCTGCATGGGAAGTATGTCCCTGTGAACCAGGGGCTTCTCACATGAGAAGCTCACCCTGGCAGGAATCAAATTGGGAGCTTCCCACATGGGAAACACACCCCAACTCAGCATATTGGTCTGCAGGGGCCAGGGCTGGGACTCGATCCTTGGACCCCAGGGTTGCAAGGCAAGCACTAAACCCAAGGAGCCATCCCAGTGTTCTTCTTTTTGCGGTTCCACTTGAGTGTTTTCTGCTATCTTGTCTTCCATATTGCCGATTTAATCCTCTGCTTCATCTAGTGTGTTGGAGATATCTTCTAGTGCATTCTTCACTACAATGTTTATATTCTTCATATTTTCCTGGTTCCTTTTATGGTTTCTATGTGTGTGCTTTTCATGCTTGCTATCTCTTTGTTGAAATTCCATGAAGTTCCCTGAGCATTCTTATAAGCACTGTTTTGAATACTGTATTTCGTAGGGTGTTTGCCTTTATTTCATTTACCTTTTTTTCTGGGATTTTCTTCTATTCTTTAATTCAGTATGAATTTCTTTGATTCCTAATTGTGTCTGATTCTCTTTGTTTGCTTTTATGTATTAGGTACATCTGCTATTTCTTCCAGTCTTGTTAGGTGGCTTAATATAGGTAGTGTTTTATGGGGTCAAGTTGTACATCTTCTCTGGTTACCTGAACCAGGTGTTCCAGCCATTTTCCTTGGGTTGTTTGTGTGTGCCTTCTTATTACAGTTGAGCCTTGATTTCTGTTGCCAGGTCAGTAGGTGAGATTGACCACAGGAAGACTGGCTGCAAAATTTGGCCACATCCACTGCTTTGGGGCTTCTGGGGGGGGTGGGGGACTGGGGGGGGCATACCCAGTGAAGCAGTATTTGTCCCAGTGGACTCTGGTACCTGTTGAGACCACCCATTGTGTATGCCACTTATGGGACTAATTGGGTGATGCTTTGTTAAGCTCTGAAGACAAACTCTAAGTATGTTGGTTTTGTTGCCTCTTGGGAGGAACCATGGTTCAGGCCTAGATAAGATACTATTTGTGACTTACTCAGGAGCACCTAGTAAAAACCACACAGTGATTTATTGTTGGTTGCTGGCAGTACTGTACTAAAAAAAGTGTGTGAGAGAGAGAGCCCATGTTGTGAATGGTGGATGGCTGTCGATAGTTCTGGATCTATGGTAGATTCCCAAGAGGCCAGGTGCCACCTGCCAGATCCTGTAAGGTTATGTTGTTTATAAAGCCTCCTGTATTACTGAGTTGTATGTGGTGGGATCTCAGTGAGCCACAGGGATGGAGTGAGAAGAGCTCATCAGACCAATTTAGATTCATATTTGGTCATGGGCATGGGAGAGGAAGATAAGATGTGTCTGACTCTTGCATGGGAGGATACCACATAATGAAAATGTCAACTGTCTCTCCAAACCTTGTCCTGAAGTTATACAAGTTAGTTTCTCCTCATATGCCTTTGATGCCCCTTGAGAAACCATTTTTCCACCAGAGCCCAGGCTAAGTGCCTGCATGAACTATTTATGTACATGTCTGGGCTTCCTGCAGCCTTCCACCAAACATTAATGATCAGAATCCCCACTGCTTTTCACAACCAGATACTGTGGGTCTCCTTTTTCCATCACCAGTATTCTGCGTTGTGGAGCCTGGTGTGGGGCTAGAATTTTACCCTTCTCCATGGGAACTTCTGTGGCTGAGATATCTCTCCCAATTTCTAAAACTACACATGGATGTTTGACCAGCCAATATTGCATCTCTTACCCTCCTAACAGTATTGACATGGCTTCTTCTCTATATTTTTAGTTATAAAACTACTGTTCAGCTATATTTGAGATTATTCTCCAGGTTGATTATTCTATAATTTAGTTGCAATTTTGATGTTTGTGGGATGAGGCAATAATGTTTATCTTCTCTGTAATCTTGGATCTTTGCAAAGCTATTTTTATGCTAATTTATTTTTTATTGATTGTTCAATCTATTGGGGTGATGTTGTTGGTAAAAATTGTAGGTTTCAGGTGTACAATTCTCCATTACATTGTCTATGTATTGCATTACGTGCTCAACACCCAGAGTCTGTTTTCTTTCCATTTTATCACACTGGTCTTTGTTCATTTGTTTTGAAATAGTAACCGCCTCAAAACCAACAATGTATATGAGAAGAAACTGGTTAAGTAAATGTAGTATATATCTACAAAATAATATATAACTTAGTTATTAAAAAGAATGAGGGCTGAGTAATAATATGAAATAATCCCAAATATAAAGTGAACAAAGATGCAGATAAATAGACATTAGTTGTGATGTGTATGCATATGCATCATATACATATATGCAAAATATTTCTGGAAAGAAATATAAGAATCTGAATAATCCTTGCTTTGGGTAAGGGCACTGAATGTTTGGGGGGATAGTGTCATTTTTTATTCTACGTTTTGTCCTATTAGAATTTATTTTATTTTATTTTATTTTAACAAAAATATTTTTAAAATGTGAATGCTTGTACCCTTTTAAAATGAAAATTCTCCTTTTTTAAGCCCATCTATCACACTTCAGTTTATCTACTTATACACCAGCTTTTCCCACTTGATTATGAACAATTTAAAGATAGAACCTATCTTATTCACCTTCCCAGTGCCTAACACAGTACCTGATGATAAGAGACACCCAAGCAACTGAATACAAGTTCTGACAATTAAATTCATGGACTTGCCACCCAGTTCATGTTGGCAACACTGTACAAACAAATCTTTAAGGTTTAATAACTTTGGTATTCAGTATCTCACAGCTGTGTTTGTCAACATGTGTTGGTCTCTTGCTAAATGGCATTTATTATAGTCATCACTTGTTTCTGCGTGTCATTGCAAGAATGTTAGAGGTGATTGGAGAAAAAAAGATGGTGGCATGAGAGGAGAACCCAGACACCTACCTGGGAAGGGACTTATGAACAAAAAGGAACCCACAGGGGAAACCCTGAGAAGCACCCTCAACTGAGAGAACCACACAATGCAGAACAACACACAAAGGTTAGAGGAAAAAGGGGAGAGCGGAAGAGGGAGGGAGAAGGAGCAGTTCGGGGACAGGAACACAGAGCACGGAGTGTGGCCCGGGGTTGGCAAAAACAAAGGGGGATTGGAGGACTAAAGTCAAAGTGCAGCTAGATTCAGGGCGGGATGGAAGCCGAGACCTAGGGAGCGTGGAAGCCCCACAGGAATGTGGACAATTTAACATCCCAACTCAAGGGGCGACAAGCAGTGCCCTAATCAGATCACAGAGTCTAAAGTGGAACAGGGACTGTGGAGCAGGGTGGCAGCACTTCCCGGTGGGCAGGGTGAGAGCAGGGCACCAGCCCACAGCAGCTCGGCACCCCTGATCCACAGAGGAGATACAGCTGAGCTCCTAAAGTTGTCTGTGAGGGAGCACCTTTTGAAGACAGGGCTCTTGGAGTGAGGGCAGCGGCTCAGAGGACACTGAGGGAGCACGCTTGACAGCAATAGATGTGCTTAGAGTGAATCACGGTCCTGCAGAGCAGCCGCAGCCAAGCCTCTGCCAAGCCCCACCTGCCTGCACCACTGCTAAGTGGCGCCCTGGCAAGCAGGACCACAGTCGGCAGGCAGGCCCACAGAGACAGTGAAAAAGCAGTCTGGCCAGAGGGGAAGAAAAGCCCAGAGCGGCTCGCTCAGCCCCCACTACTGCTGAGCTGCAGGCAGGCAGGCAGGTTCACAGAGGAAGTGAAAAAGCAGTCCAACCAGAGGGGCAGAAAAGCCCCGAGCTGCTCACCCAGCCCCCACTACAGCTGAGATGCAAGCAGACAGGCTCAGAGAGGCAGTGAAAAGGCGGCCCGTCCAGAGGAGAAGAAAAAAAGCCCAGAGCAGCTCACCCGGCACCTGCTGTGAACCACCAGCCTCCCTGCAGACAGAGGAATATGCTATTGTGTCTCAGGCCCACCCTAGCTCCTACTCACATGCCCACACCCCCAGAACCACACCTTCACTACCCTGCCTTCTAACAGCTAAAACTGCAACCTAAAAGAACAGCCCCAAGGCACAGAACTGACAGCTTCCCCCAACCCTCTCCCAAAATCTCCTCCTCCCACAACTGAGAAGCCCACCTGATAGGAAAACCCCCAGTGGGAAAGCATACCCATGCGCAGAGGAAAAAAAAACTACATCAAACACAATGCACACCTCACAATCCAAAGTCCCTACAGAAGATCAGAGGCATTCTTTAGTAAAGGAGCTTGCACACTTGGAATCAAATCTAAGTGAAACAGAATTCAGAAATTCAATAATCAACGCACTCAGAGAGCTCACTCAATGCTGGCAAAGTACCCAGACACAGTTAAATGACTTCAGGAAGAAATTTTCTGAGCAAACTGAGTACTTTGCCAATAGAATTGAGAAGTTAGAGCAGAACCAAAAGGAACTCCTTGAAATGAAAGGAATCATGGGAGAGATGAAAAAACAACTAAACAGCCTGGGAAACAGGGCTGAGCAGCTAGAAGAAAGAATGAGTGAAATCGAAGATAGAAACATGGATATGTCACAGAGGGAAGAAGAAAGGGAAATGAGAATCAAGAGAAATGAAAGAACCCTACAAGAACTCTCTGACGCTGTCAGAAAGAACAATATTAGAATAATAGGGGTACAAGAAGGAAGCGAGATAAAATCTTCTCAGAGTCTACGAAAACAAATAGTTGATGAAAATTTCCCTAGCCTATGGAAAGAATTATTGCCTCAAATCCAAGAGGAAAGAAGGAGCCCCAAATTCCTAGACACTAGCAGATCTTCTCCAAGGCACATTATTCTGAAGATGACAAAAACCAAAGACAAGGAAAGAATCCACAAGGCTACCAGGGAAAAACAAAATATAACTTTCAAAGGAAAACCTATCAGGCTGTCACCAGACCTCTCAGCAAAAACTCTGCAAGCCAGGAGGGAGTGGACCCCAATCTTCAAAATATTAAAAGAGAGAAATTTCCAGCCAAGAATCAACTATCCAGCAAAATTAACCTTTCGATATGAAGGAGGAATTAAGGCCTTTTCAGATATACAGAAGCTGAGAGAATTCTCCAGCTCAAAACCGGCACTCCAAGAAATACTGAAGGAAGCTATCCAACCTGAATCAAGAAATCAAAATAAATGGAAAAAAGTGGGGCCAACAAAAAAATAAAAAGGAAAGAAGAAATGTATATGGGATATCCTCATATGTCAATCATCACCCTGAATGTAAATGGACTGAATTCACC
>PVKE010037961.1:0-15663 GCA_004027555.1 Craseonycteris thonglongyai
AGGTCAGTCTTTCTTATATGAAAGTTTTCAAATGATTAGATGAGAACCTCAACTCTGGCTTCCAAGATTGATACTGTCCTTACCTAGTTGGGGAAGGGGCAGTAGACAGGGATTAAGTTATTAATCCCCATAACTCATCCTTGGGTAATCTTGTTTATTTGGTCTGAAGTGGTGTCCTGAGTATTTCTTTAGCCCCCCTAGGTGCTTTAGTCAGGCAGAGTCAAGAACTATAGGGTTAAATAAAGTTTTATGACAGGATACTTTACAGTCTTGTTACAATTCATTGTGGTATAGACTCATGGAGTGTGTTTTATTCACAGAGTTTATCAAATGTGTTTTACCAGTGAACCTTTATTCTCACATGATCTATTAACCAATTTTTCTTGAAGTATATTGATTTCTGCTTATTCTACTCCAACACTCTCATTCACCAAAGAGAAGATGAAAGGTCAAGGAAGTTGTCATTGACTTAAGTCACACATCCGAACAGCAGTATCAAGTCTAAGCCTTCCTTTTTTTTTAATGAAATAAATTAATATTATTCCTCCTGACTTGCCATTGATGATTCACTTGTCTAGATTGCTGCAATCAGGACCATTGTAAATTTAGTTGGGGAATTCTTTGTTTCTATGGGGATACAGAGTTTACTTTGAATACACTGTAGCTGGGAATGATTTGTGTCTTTCATTATCATTTCTTTCAACATACTACTTTAGGTAGCTGAAAGTCAGCTTCCTAATCAATGTTGACTGCTGAGGCTGTGAAAGAATGGCTGTCCTGAACTGGTTAATCAGAAGATGTAAATGGTGTAAAGGTCTCATCACTACTATATTAGTGTTCCTATAAGGAAGCTAAAAATTTCTACCCATGATTCTTGAAAAAGTTTTGTAAGAACAAAGGCAATTTTTATCATGATTTTAAAATAAAGCATTTTGAAACGTGCAGATACTTCATGTTGGCATAAATATTCACCTCATTGATGCTTGAATAGCAATTCTTCTCGGAGATGTGATGGCATGGTAGTTTGTGTGATTCAGTATGGACTACCCAAAATAAGTTTCCAATAACATTCACATTACCAAAGTTTGAAAACAAATTATTTATAAATTACACGTGATACCAGTTTATCACTAAATTAATTATCCCTCTCACTTGACTCAATATATTTTCTTATTTTAAGATTTATTTCTATTGTTTTTGACAAAGAGAGACAGACAAAGAGAAGGGGGAGAGCCCAGAGAGCAGTCTCCATAGTTTTGTTCCACAGGTGGGAGTGTGGCTACACAGAGCAGGAACCGGGCCCTCCTGCATGGGAGGCATGACTCTGCAAACTGGATGCCTCCTGAATGGGAAGCACACCCAGGGTGGGAGCTGAACCAAGGGCCTCCCACATGGGAGTCTCATCCCGGCTAGAACTGAAATGAGGGCACACCCCAGCTCAGAATATGGGTCCTCATGGGTCCAGGCCAGGATTCAATCCTTGGACCCCAGGGCTGCAAGATAAGTGCTAAACCTGCTGAGTCATCCCAGAATCCCCTCCATATGTTTTCTTGAATAAAAAAGGAGTGGATTTTTTAGGTCAGTACATGAGAGATTTTTTTTACACATATTATTGTCATTCTCTGTCTATACAAAGGAGGTTCTGACAAGTTTGCTTTTGGGACACACTACTCTCAATCTATGTGCTTGTGACATTTCACACACATCACATAATGTAGAGCTATCAATGCCATCAGGATCTTCCCATTTCTGAAATATTTCATTCTAGGTTTGAAATTCTACAAAAACAAAACAAAACTGTATCTTCCTTAAAGTATAGATTTTAGTGTCAAATAAATCTATAAAGGAATTAATATGACCTAGAAACAAACCAGGATAAAATAAATGTGATCTCTTTTCAGAGTAGAGAAGACATAATATGAAGATGCAGATATGTATTCAGCAATAATTACAGGGTATTAGAAGGTCCCTCATGATTAGACACTTGTTTTCTTCGAGTACATAAAATATCCACTACTTCAGTAATAATAAGTTTTATTCTATTTTCACTAAGTAGTAAAGAGTTCCAGAGTACCTTAGAAAGAGGAAGGATGAAAAATGGATGCTTCAAATTCTGGTTTGGGACCAAGTTTGTTGTTATATAATAGTTGTTTTTCCAAAAATTTAAAAAATATTTTCTTTGACATTAATATTAAATAATGGGAAATTAGTGTATGAACAAGCCATCCTGAATGTTCTCTTATCATGCGGTTTTACAAGGCTATAATTTAACATGCCCATATATGAAAATCTGTTGATTTTCTAGAAAACATCACCCATTATGCTTTGAAACTTTATTGTACCTGCAGTTTCGAAGTCTACCTATGCCTCTCAGATATTGATCTAAATCAGTCTGGTCAGGTTATGTGATTTCTCCTGTGATATGATTAAACTTTTTACCATAATACAGACTCCTTCCAACTTGGAAAGCATCCAGTATTCAGATGGCTAAAGGGAAAAAAAAAACTACTGGAGGAACTACTTGCATCTACAGGCTACACCTACACATTAAACTCACTGCACAGTCAGCTTGGGTGAAATGAGAAAGAAAACTGCCCAAGCATGTCAAATGTTTAAGCTTTAAGACTCTGGGTGGAATGAAACAAAAGAGGAAGGAATCCAAGGGTGCTTTAGCATAATCAAGCTGGCTCTTGCCACTGAACGCACAGCTGGGATGGAGAGTTCACTGCTGTGAGGAAACTTGTAATTGTCTTCCAGTCCCACAGTCACCAGTGGACGTGTGGTGTGTGTGTGTGTGTGTGTTAAATTTCCCTGTGAAGAATGCAAATAGAGAGAACAGATAAATACCACAAAAAGTAATGTTTCTCCTTTCGTTCCTATAAATGTGTAATATGTTAAATATCACTTTGTTCCCAACTCCTTCAACTTCACCTTAGGCATACTTATATATGGCTACTTGGTACTCATCACCTTAAGATCCTTTCACTCAATCTAAAAGTTGGTGAAAATATTCCAAAAGTGTACTTAGAATATAGTCATACTACACTTGAATTATCTCTTTTTTTTAAAAAAATGCAATAGACACATTGAGAATGAGTATTTTGTTGTTATTGTTTATGTTTAGTGTTTTCCATTCTGGCCAGGGATGCCATTCAGTGATCCAAACCACTGGACTTAAGCCCAGGTATTAAGAAAGCAACATTCTTCTTTGTTTCCCTACATACACATGCTTCCATCTTAATGACTTTTTATTTCATTTCCATTGGTGATTTAGCCATTTTCTAAAACTGACATAGCAAAAAGTCAAGGCTCACTAGAGAAAACTTAGGTGGTACCTTTTGAAAATGAAAAGCTATTCATAGAATCTAACACTGATTGACACATCACATATCTACTTACCAGATACATTTATGTCTATTGTGGAAATAGGAATTAGAAGTAAGCAAGGAGGGGGCAAATGTTATTCATTTCAATGAAAAGGTAATGAAAATTATCTTAACTTCTTTCCAAAATTAAAAAGAAAAAAAGTATAAGGCACTATACTAATCTACGGGAACAGGGAATTTTCACATCAGATATTCCTGCAGAATATTACCATGCCATATGGCCTATCTTAACACAATTTATACCAAAATGGTTACTGCTTCCTAACACTCGTGACCAATGATCATCTAAACAACCAAAATCAGTTATTTTATATACTATTCATTGCTGTAGAAAAGGTGTGATTAAATGAATATTTTACTACAATGTTCCTTTACAATTCACAAACTTTCCACACTCCCATAGACATATTCGTATTCTGACCCTTTGCTCAAAGTCTGAGATCTGATTACTAAGGAATAAATATAATTCCTAGTGTGCTAGAAATTATTCTTCTTCCTTTCAATTAGCAGAGCTACACATGATGTTATGAAATCTTTATTAGAGAAGTAAATATGACATTTTTTAAATTATTTGGATGATGATGCTGCATCTCTAGAATAGAATTTTATTTTAGAAGTTTTATTATTTCTTGGTAGATACGAGTTTAAAGTCTGACTCTAGGTTAAGTAGTTGGGAGGAGCTGGGCATATTATTCAAGTTTTCAATGGCTCAGTTTGTTTATTGGTAAATATTACCTACTTCACTGAGTTGTGAATTTGAAAGAGTTTAAGCCAACCATGAAAAGCACAACTGCTGACACACAGCGAGAACTTAATTAATATAAGCGTTTTTAATTTATTTATGTCAGGACACTATTATAATTATTAAGAGGCACTTATTAATTTAAGAAGTATTAATTGGATTATATAATCTCCTGCTACATAATCTATTTAATAAAATACTTAGGACATGTTAGAACATAATATATTGTCTTTTGATATAGTAATAAATGTAACTTTTCAACTTTCTCTTTAAAAACTAAAATTTCAGAAATCTTCTTAGAAGTTGTGGGTTAGGTTGAGTGAACTATCATGAGTTATTTCAAACCTTTATGCATATTTGAAGCTAATGAACCAGTTCATTATTGTATTGTAGCCAAATCTACTAACTTTTTTTCAAATGACTGATTTAATGTTTGAATTTTTGAAATTTAAAATAATTAGAAAAGATTTAGTTAAAATGAAAACCCTTCATACGCATTCAGATGTTCAAACCCAAAGCTGTACAGCCTATAGGCTAAGCAACTGATTTTGATATTGGACAGACCTGGTTCTAATCACAGGTCTAACCACTTATAAACAAACTGGTGGTTTGGGGAAAAAAATGTTTTATCTGTTTGCTTTCTGTTCTGTAAAGATGAGATAATACTGGCAACAAACTTATACGGTTTCCATTAGGATAACTTAGCAGATCTTAGCTGATAATATGTGTTTAATAAATATTATTGGTTGTTGCTATTGTTATGTGGGTAATATATCAATCTACCTAAAGTTACATGAAAATGGAAAGACATTTAAAAGTTTGATTTAATGAATTCATAAGTATATTTAAAATTACATTTAAATCAACTAAAATATTTTCTATCTATATACTCAGAAATATACTATAATTATGATCTCTTTAAATTTTCATATTATACTTCTTCTGTAGCATTATTTTAAGTTTTTCCTTTACACATTTAAGTACGACCCGTAGACGGCTGGACAGTTCTTGTTTTCCTGATTTAACAAGGTGTCAATAAAATGTCTGATCAGTATTTACTTAAAGCATCTCTTCAGGTATTATAAAAACCTATTTTCCAATTTTGTTGTCTCATTAGCATTTATTAGCATATGATATAGATTTGTTTTGCTTCAAATTCTCTGTCTCCTCCAATGGAATATAAGCTGTGTAATGAAAGGGTCATGTTTAGTTCACTGATAAGTTCCTGGAACTTAAATCATTGCCTGACACTTAAAACATCATGTAATTATTTGTGGAATGTATAAATGAGTGAATGCAATAATCCTATGTAGTAGATATACAGTTAATAGAAAAAAAACAAGGTCTAAGTGAAAAAGAGGCCATTTTTTAGCTACCTCCTCTTGCTGGAGACCTGCTTCCACCTCTTGGAAGTATACTTTCTTTCCTCTGCCCCTTGTAATTGGCTATTCTGAGCCACCTCTTCTTGCTCGAGGCCCGCTTCCATGTCTCGGAAGTGTATTTTCTCTGCTCTTACTCTCAATAAACTTCTCTTTCACCACAGTAAAAAAAAAAAAAAAAAAGAAAGAGAAAGAATTTTTATGTATACATATTATTTTCCAGTTATGCTGCCACCTTTACTTTTGAATAGCTGATATATATTTTCTTTCAATAAAACTTAAATAAGCTCATCAAAATTTTATTGTAAAAAATATCTCATCGGTTGGTCAGTATGTGAACAGAGACCATCTCAATGTATCTGATAAGCGTGAAGAGTTGTCATTTTAGTATCTTAATATATAAAATTTTAATCTGTATGTTAATGATTATCTTGTCCCTTAATATTAATAAAGTTGCTACATTAAAGTTTTCATATTTTTATACCTACCATATTTTTTCATGTATAAGATGCCCTCAAGTGTGAGACGACCCCTACTTTTCTAACCCAACATTAAGACATAATCATTTAAGAGGGAGAAAAATATCCATAATACCATTCCACTATCTAGAGATAATAATAGCCAATCACATTTATTGCACTCTGTTAGTGCCTGGCCCTGTGCTAAATATAATCACATAGTTAATCTATTTTACAACCCCACAATTTATTAGGGACAGATTATAATTACCATTTTTAGATTAGAAAACTGAGATAAAAGTAGAGTAAGTAATCTTCCAAAGACATATAGTGAAAGTTGTCTAGGTTATAAACTTAGAAGGTTTACAAATCTTAGCTCTTAACCCAATACTCCATTGTTAAAATATTTTTGTCTGTTTTACACATGTACAGATTGTTGCATGCAGTTTATTTTAGATGGTCTGTGGTTTCTTACACCATTTCTATGACAATAATTTTGAGCATTCCCTTATGTATTACATATTATTCAAAACTTTGTTTTTAAATTGATGGATAATATTTAACAATTCCCCTTTTACTGGACACAGGTTATTTTCTCTTTTTTAGTATTAAAGGGATGTTAGCTTATCATAATAGTACAATTAAAGCAAGACTGTTTAATATAGGAGAAGGGTGTGAAGATTTTTAAAGCCTCTGTTTCTGTTGCCAAATTTTTTTCAAAATGTACAAATTTTATCCCTGGAAACATTGTTTATAATAGTGTTTACTTTAGATGCCCTTTACTGTGTTTTAGCATTAACATTTTCTTTAAATTGCATTGCAAGGTAAATGAATGTGTTTTAATATTATAACATTTATGTTTAACATAATTTTAAAATCTTTCATTCATGTTTTAATCAATATAAATTGCCTATTTAAGTCCTTTTCCTAGTTTTCTTTTCACGGTTATTTCTCAATTTCATTCATAACCTTAACATTTCTCTATCACATAGAATAAAACAATTAATTTCAGCCTAATTTTGGCTTTTAATTTTATTTATTATATTTAGTGAAATATAGGAGATCTAGCATTTGAATAGTTATATTTATCAATTTGTCCTATGCTATCTCTTACATTATTTCTACACTTGAAACTTCTTATCTAGGACAAAATCAATTATTCTATTTTAACTTATTTCTAATATATTTAATTATCCAAATAATATAAAATCAATTTTATTATATATACAAAATTATTATCACAGATTAACTACTTTTCCCTTCACTGTGTATGGATTTATATTGTTATTCCCTGATGAATTTTAAAAATAACTTCTTTATCTGCACAATTTTATATACATGGTTTTCTGCCTATTTTTCTTTTTATCTTTATATCAATTCTTTATAACTAGTGCCTCCTTCTTATTATTATTACAGCTTTGTATGTATTAATATCTAATAGGGAATGCCTTTTATTTTTATGATTTTCTTTTTCAAAATATAAATGGCTGGCTTCATTAAGTTAATTTTTCAAATGTGCTCTAAAATTATTTTGCCAAGACCCAAAATATCTTTACTAAGCTTTTAATCAGAATTGTGCTCAATTTCTTATACTTTAATGAAAAAAAATGACACCTTTAATATATTCAGAGTTCTTTTTTTTATTGTTTTGACAGAGATAGAGACAGAGACAGAGAGAGACAGAAAGAAAGGGAAGGGCCCAGAGCAGTCTCCATATTTGTAGTTATCAGTTTTTGACATGGTTTTGTTCCACACAGATGGGCGGGGGGCCATGCAAGGTGGGAGCTGGGCTGGGGGCCTCCTGCATGGGAGGCACGTCCCCTCAAGTCAGGGGCCAAACCAGAAGGTGAGAACTGAATTTGGGGCTTTCCGCACATGGGAAGCACACCACAGTTCCTCACATGGGCCTGTACTGGCCGGGGTTAGGATTCAATCCTTGGTCCCTGGGTCTGTGAAGCAAATACTTAACACTCTGAGCCATCCCGGCTTCCCCAAGTTTGTATATTTATTAATCCCTTTCCTATCTTCTGCCTATGCCCTCATCTCCCTCACCTCTTGTATTTGTCAGTTTGTTTGTTTTTTTTTCTGTATCTATGAGTTTCTGTTTAGTATTCTTTATTCATTAGTTTGGGTTATTCATTCGTTTCTTTCTAATTTCTTTTATTTTTAGATTCCATATATAAGTGAAATCACTGTTTGAGTTATTTCACTTAGCATAATATTCTCTAGTCAAACAGGGTATGGATTTTAAACAATAATTTATCAATGCCATGCCAATGTGGAGTTCAGGCTACAGAGTGTAGTTTGAATCCTAGTCCTGTTTTTAGCAGGGTGCCCTTGAACAAGTTACTTAATTTCTATATCTCAAATTTACTTATCAGTGAAAGTGGCAAAATAGTAAAACTTAATTCACAAGATTGTGTTAATGATTAAATGAAGTACTTATAAAAGTATTTAGAACAGATTTTGGAATGTAGTACAAGTTTAATGCAGGTTAGGTAATATTACATTAATATTGGCATTTAGGGAAGGAGCAGGGGACCCAAAAGTATAATACCTTTCTTTTAAATCCCAAAACTAATGGCTTCAATAAGTAAACCTACAGATAGGTGACAAAAAAAGATAACCAATGTGAAGGATCCTTTCACTAAGAGTTGTTTTAACAGCATAGCATATGATGCTACCAAAGTGGAAAGAGAACACAGAGAACGTTTTTGCACAGAGGAGTATTCCCTATATCTCATACTATTTGACTAACTCTTACTTATTGGGTTCAAATCAGGAAGAAGCTCCAATTATGAAAGAAAAGAGGGTCAAATTTATGGCAATGGAGGGAGAGCTTACTCTGGGTGGTGAATACACAATGTAATATACAGATGATGTATTTTAGAGTCGTATGCTTGAAACCTATATAGTTTTACTAACCAATGCCAGCCCAATCAATTTAATTTAAAAAAGAAGAATTAAGACCTATGAGCTGGAACACTAAACAAACAAACAAACAAACAAAAACTCATGGCCATGAGGTTATAGTCCAAAGTAGCCATATTATTTTTTCCAGCTTTTATTTAATCATATAATTGAAGAATGAAATTCTCTGAACTTTCAGGATATGTATCCTATTAAGAATAAAGGAATTCAATTTAAATTTTAAAATAAACTTTAAAAGTGCTTTTAAAAATATATGTATACCTATATTTGCAAGTATATTGTAAAGTGTAGTAATAAAATATATACATTATAAAACATAAGTACAAATTAAAAAGAAAAGAGAAGAAAATGTTTTTAGGTGACTTTCAAATCATGCTTCATAATATCTTTAGTTAATAACATAGTAAAATATACATTTAGGGTAAGAGAAGTTAATGACAATGGATTCAAATGCACATTTTAGGTAGACCGATAAAATATCATTCAAAAAACTTTGGATAATTTGATCTTTGTTTTTCTATTTGTTTGTTTTCCCACCCCAACCCTTGGGTCTTTGCTTTTAACCTCTTAATAGAAGACTCACATTTCAGATTAGAGGAATGTCAGTTCTATTTTTCTCTTATTTCCTTGGGCTTAAATATTTAGTATTATGTTATTTCTTTGCTGTCTTACTATAAAGACTTTCCCCAGGTATGTTTGTATTTTTTGAAATTATTTTTAGTTAAAACTATGTGTTAATAACCCACAAATCTAAATTGGAACAAGACAAACAAGTTATGACAAATTGAAATACATTAAATTGAATGGAAGAATGAAAGAACCTCTGTTACCCCAAATGTGAGGGCTGTCCATTCTTCCCGCTTGTATTCTGTTGTGTCTGACGTTCTAGCAGATGGTGTTGCCAGTGCCAGTCCTTATGTTAAAAATTAGGAATGCTAATTTTTTATTTCTTAGTTAAAAATAAATTTTAACTAAAAATAGAAGTTTTTTATATTTTCTATCCAGATCCAAATAGAGCATTGCATTTCCCCCAATGCTAAAACTTAAATTTTCATTTATTTTAGACCATTACCGAAAATGTTAATTAAGATTTGCATCAATATTTAGAAATTAAGATATTCAAGCTATGGGTGATATACCTTCACCTGCAAACTGTGTGTGTCTGAGTAGCATAGGGAAGATATGGCAGATGGGATCAGAGATCTCCCCTACCCCCGTGCTTCTGCCCTTCTTCCAGGAGCTTTCCTCACCTACGACTCTTCATCTCTATGAAAACATATTCAAACATAATTAGTATAACATTAAAATGGAGGAAATTTTGTAATTGCCAGTTGTTCTGTAGTCATGGTTACATCAAAGATTTGTAGCAAGTAACTCCAGGCTGGGCACGAACAAGCAGTTAGCAGGAACAGCAGTGAGAAAATGTTTGTGTGCACATGCAGGTGTACTGAAGTGAATGTTTGCAGAAAAAAAAAAAAGGAAAAAGAAAAAAAAGGAGAAAGAAAGAATATTCAGTGACATTTAAGGTGCTAATATCTGAAAGTCAACCTTTAATTTGACAGCTTTTAGTGCTAGTTAATTTCATTCATCCAGGCAAGGTGTAAGAAATTTGCAGCACCTTTAAATTATCACGTTTTTCCACACTGCCTCGGGCCTATGTGGAATACCTGAGCCATACTTTTTTTTAATCTTTTTTTTTTCAGGTCAGTTGAAGTAAAACTTTCATTCCCTTTCTCAGACAATTAATCTTTAGCTAATTGAAGCAGGGATGCTGCAGGATGGGTTTCACTGGGGCCTGTAAATCTCATTTAGCAAAGTGAATTCAAGGCACATGCTGCACCTAATGATGTGACAGGTGGACCGCACCGCAAGACAGCAGCCTCGGAAAAGTTGATTCTCATTAGACCCGCAGAGTCCTGCAGTCAGATTTCTGATGGTTGAAGAACACTAATCGCATCTGTTTGCTCTGGGGCGGGGTTTGGGGAGGGTGGGGGCGGGGGGAAGGCAGGGAATTTGTAGGGTGAGAGGCGAGGGTCGTGAAGGGAAGGAAAGAAGAGAAAGGGGCAAAATTCTCTTCTATTCTTTCACGAGTTAATATCCTTGACTCCTGCCCAAAAACTCAGCAGGTCTACCTCCCACCAAGCGATCAGCCTCCGTTCTGCTGACTCCAACGGGGTGCACCCTTTTTCTAATTAACTAAAATGGCTATGGAAAGCAAAGGAGGCCTTGTGTTGGGTGAACCAATTATTTTGAAGGGTATTAAGTCATCAGATTTACTTTTATCTTGATTGCATTGTGGAAATCGTGCATAATTAATGGTGGGAGCTTATTAGGAAAATGATTAGGCAAATTACACAGGTGTCGGATGCATTTTTTATGATAAATTTGCTAGAACAATCCTGCAATTCCATCTGTTCAGCTCACATCAGAATGTCACTCTCAAGAAATTAATGGTGCAGAGTTATACAAAGTTACCAGAGGCTTTGGTTGCAGATTTAGGTAAGGTATATATAAATATATAAATATAAATATAAATATATAATACCCAGCAATTTGTTAATAAGTATTTGATGTTACAGTTCAGTGAATTTCTTATTTAATCTTGAAAATAAATGACAGTCAGATAGAAACAAAGAAGTAGAGCAAATGTAAACCTGATCTCATCAGTTTGATGTGTATGTAAATAAAGATAATCACACGATATAACACTTGCTTTGCATGACAACTACAGATGAGCTACTAGCTCACTAGTAGTATGAAATCCTTGTTTTGTCCCCAAATACTCAGTCTTACATGCAGCCATTTCCATTTTTAATTTCCTTTCAGTTTTAAATGGAATCACCTTAACAGTCACACTTTTTTAGAAGCCTTTGTATAAGTAATATTATTCAGTATATTCATATAAAGCAATTATTTACTATTTCATGAACCAACTGTCTTCTTGAATTCCAGAAAGAAGTCAAATGGAGAACCACTAGAAGCTCCCATTCAATGTGGTCATTTGTTAGCTGCTACTAAATCATGCTCATTCTCATCTATTTATATATGATCAAATAATGTCACATAGTCATGTCATGTATTAGTTCCACTAAACTTCCTGATATCATAAACTGGTGTAAATCTCTGATTTTAAATATGAGGACTAGTAATATTTAGAGAGACTATAAAATGTCAATAAGGGCAACGTACTTCATAGTACCTTTTTCAAAAATGTCAGACCTATATATATATTTTTTACAACAAAAAGGTAATGAATTCTGAAATAACAAACTATGGGCATATCAAAGACATTAAAAAATGTCTCTAGCTTAAATTATTAGTACCACTGCTCTATAATAGCTAATTACTTTTTCCATTGGATACCATCATAAAGGGAACTATTGTAATTTTTGTCTTTAGTCTCTTCAAATTCCAAGACAAATCAGAAGAACCATAATTAGAAATGTTGATATCATAGACTGCCCAGCTATGTCATTCATCAAAGCAGCATTTTTGAGATACAAAGAGAAGATACAAAGTTATCCAGACTAAGAGGAAGAACCAATTTCCATATTCTGTATGTCCTTTTTTCTAAACTGGGTATTTTTAACTTCCTGCCATACAGCTTTCCGATCCTCCTATAAAATGTTTAAATTCAACAAGATAGAACCTGAAGTCATTATCACTAATTCCAAGATAGATCCCATAGAGTTCTTTAACAAATACCATTATATTCCACCTAATTAACTAGATTTAAAATTTGAAAACAGCTTCTTTCCTCAAACTTGCTCTAATATTCACTTTATTATAAAGTCCTGTCATTTTTACCTCTAGAACACCTTACACAATGCTCACAGATACTACCTCAGTTCAGAATCTATTGCTTCTCATTTGTAATTTGATACTCTCCAAACTTGCCCTTTTGCATTTAAGTGTTCTATATTGCTACTGAAATTATTTTCTAAAACTCTATCACTCAAAATGCCCATATAATCTATGAGATAAAAATCTATCTTTTTTAGAATAATGGTTATTCATGACTTGGTGTTTTGCCTACTTTCTAGTCTTATCTTTCATTACTTCCCACAGTTATCCTGAACTTCCTGTAATTACTTGAGTATACCATGCATTTTAATGTCTCTTTGCCTTTGCAAGTGCTATTACTTCTGCAAGTAATGCCCTTCCTGAATGTCTGCTGCCTGAATATTCTTCATCACTTATCAAGACTCAGAGCAATGTCACACTTTCTGTGAAACTTTACAAAATCCCATGGATGCAGCTTGTTTACCTTTTTCTCTGAGGTGCTTTGTATTTAACTCAATGCTACCCTTTCCCTCAACATGTCTGTCTCTTCACTTAGATGTGAATTCCTTAATGAAAGGATCAAGTATCACTCACCATTTATAATTACTGCCCAATACATTTTCTGAAATATATAGCAGTTCCTCAAAAATCATTTCATTCAATATCATGTTGATATAACATTGATGAGATGCCATAAATCTTAAATCTTGTTTGTATCAACTAGCCTATGGTAAATTTTGTTTTGTTATATGTCATTTTGCTTAAAGTTACAGAACCTGTTAATGGCATTAAAAAGATTTACTGTAGTATCTGATGAATTATTGTCAAGTAAATGTATGAATAAAGGCATATGTGTAGCGTGATGGGTTGAATAATAATACCTCAACCTGCTTTAGCCAAAAGAGATGTTGGTTCATGGGTAAGTGAATTGTTGAACAAGGCAATATATTTTATACTGGCAATTATTGCAGAAGCCAAAAACTAGGGTAAATTATAATTTTCTCTTACTTTCATCCGCTTCCCATGAACACACATACAAACATATTTACCCCCTTACCACAGGAAGCTCAGAAAAAAAGTATTCTCTGGTAGCAGCAGCAGACAGCTATGTGTGTGCATATAATTTTGCTACTCAGAATATATGTCAGAATCAGCAACATTGGCATCTCCTTGTTAGAAGTGCAAGCTTTTAGAAGTAACCTTAAACCTACAAGATCACAATCTATATTGTAGCACATAATATTTGAGAAACACAGCATTACAATACATATCTTTCCCACACTCTGGAGATCAATGTAGTAATAAATAGCAATATCAAAATATCAATCAATGTAGCCATTTGATATACATAGTAAAATTTTTAAATCCAAACTTTGATCAACAGCAAAAGACACTGAGAACCTTCTCTATTCATTATACGACCTCTTATTATACAAGAGAGTGGGCTCACCCTCTTATATTCCTATAGAGCATGGATCAGAATTTAGGGAGAAAAGCATGAGCATGCATAGCAGAACCAAGAAATATAAAAAACAAGGATCTGGACATGATTGTGACATGATTATCATATATGCTAACTCTTGAGCAAAGCTTATGCCACTCCTTAAAGACAAACATTGGAAGTTAATACCCTAATTCTATATGTGTGTGTAATATAATATACTCATACCTGACACACATGCACACTAGCACGCATACACACAACTAATAGTAATCAAATTATTTTTATAGGGGTAATTATTTTATTTCTTATTACCGGTATGGATTAAGCCCTTTTAAGAAAAAGATCCTTTTGTCTTCTTAAAATTTCCAATAAAAAAATAATCCTTTCCAATATTACTAGAAGTAGCTGAACCAAATAGAACTAAATTGTGTAGAATCAATTTACAAGGTAAGTAGCACCTTTGACAAAATGGACCCAAATAAATTATAGTTTAGTCTAAATGTGTCCCACTCCCATGGGCTAATGTCAGAACTCCCAATCAAAGGGAAATGGAAAATTTGATAAACGTTTGAATAATTATCACACAAAATGTAGTCTTTCCTCAGTTAGCCAGATATGCAAGACAAAAATTTGCTTTTATCCTCTCAGAATGGAAAGGACAATGAACTTGAGTGAATATAGCCTGAAATTAATATTTCACTTAAACTAATTAAGTATGAAAAGAAGATGGTCTCAGAATTCCAATATAATAGACCTAAGATCATTCTTTATACGTTAGAATTGAGTGAGTTCTTTAGACTTTATTCAACTTTTTTTGAAACCTAAGCCAGACTTTATTTCCTGAAAAACTTATTTTTAAGGAAAGATATGAAAGGTAGTCACATTTTCATGTAAGTTTTTTTTTTAAGATTTATTTTATTGTTTTGAGAGGAGACAAGAAGAGAGAGAGAGATGGAGAGAGAGAGAGATGGAGAGAGAGAGAGAGAGAGAGACAGAGAGAGAGACAGAGAGAGAAGGGGCGAGCACCCATAGTAGTCTTCATAGTTTTATACCATTAGTTGTGACATAGTTTTATTCCACCAGGTAGATGTGGGGCTGCACGGGGCAAGAAGTGAATTGGGGGCCTCCTGTGTGAGAGGCAAGAGCCTTCATTGCTGAGCCGAATCAGCGATTACCAGTTGTGCAGCATTTCAGCATGCAGGGTTGCATGAGCTGGAGCTAGGCTTTGATACCTGTACCTGGCAGTTGCAAGGCAAGTGCTCAACCTGCTGAGCTATCCCAGAATCCCTTACATACGTTTTTTTTTTTTAGAGATCCGTAAACAATTTTGATTAATCTTACTACCCACCCTATGGGTGTGATCAAGGTACCTAGAATGCAAAAACTAAAACTTTCTTGTAATTTTCCAAATATTTTATAGTATACCTCTAAGTAATTTCTTAGTATTATATATTTCCATAATCATAGTTACATGTTTTCAATTTAGTCAGTTTATATTATTCAATACTTAGTCCTCCTAAGTTTTCAAGGACTTTTTTTT
>PVKE010037962.1:0-15661 GCA_004027555.1 Craseonycteris thonglongyai
GAGGGGGGAGGGAGAGAGGGAGGGGAGGTGGGAGAGGGCACCAGCATTATGGACACACTCAATGGTTTGGTGTTTACCTGGAGAGGAGGGAGTAGGGGGGAAGGGGGAGGGAGAGTTGTGTGGGGAAGGGGGAGTTGGCACCAGATATATGGGGTTGGAGGGGGACCTGATTCTAGGAGCTGGGCACATAATGCAATGCATGGGTGATATGATGTGGAGTTGTATATTGGGAAACTGTCTGATTGTTACCAACCAATGTCACCCCATTAAATTTAACAATAAAATATAATAATATTAAAAAAAAAAGAAAGCAGCTACAAGTACTCTGAGTCCTAGCACATTGTTTAGATGTTATTCACATGTCCACACGTGACTACAAAGGAGACTAGGATATGTTGCCTTGATTCTGGTGGCTTTGTGTTCAGCTAAATTTTTATGGACAATGAGAGGATGAATAATGACAGACTAGTATTTTTTTTTTCTTCCCTGCCAAGAATTTTTACTTGGAAGAAATTATTTTTGCAAGATAAATAAAGTTGTAGCATTGATGCAATTAAAATACAATGCATACAAACGACCTGTCAAAGATTTAACAAGTTAAATTCTTTTAAATAAATAGAGTTTCTAAGATGGCAGGGTGAGAGGAGAATTCCAAAACCTACCTGGGAAGGGAAATTTGAACAAAGGGTACTCCACTGGGGAAACCCTTAGAGACACAACCTCAGTTAAGAGAAACACATCACAAAAAACCTCTGAAGGTTAGAGGAAGAAGGGGCGAGCGGGTGAGGGAAGGGGAAAGAGCAGTACGGGGATGGCGATGTGGAACACGACCCAGGGCTGGAAGAAAAATGGGGGTCAAGGCTGGAACTCAAACTGAAGCTAGATCCTGGGTGGGCTGAAAGCTGAGAACTGAGGAGTGTGGAATCCCCATGAGACTGGACAATTTAACATCTGAACACAAGTGGTGGCATGCGGTACCCCACTCAGATCACCGTGCCAGAGGTGGAATAGAACCCATGGAGCAGGGATGGCTAAACTTCCTAGGTGGCGAGAGAGCAGGGCAGCAGCCCTCCAGCCACAGCTCAGCACACCAAGTCGCTGGCTTCCAGAAGGGGCACAGTTGAACTGAATAGAATGGGCTCTTAGGAGCTGCTCTCCAAGTCACGGGCTCTTAAAGCAAAAGCGAAGCCCGAGAAGAGCAGGGGGTGGAGAAAGACCAAAGCACACTATGATCTGGTGGTCTGGCCTCTCTGCCCTCGGTGGGATCTGGGTTTTTATCTCAGCTGTGACTGTAAACCTGGCACTCAGCCAGCTGCATTGGTACTTGAAGCATGGACTCAAAAGAGTGAATGGTCTCTGGGTGACGTTGATACCAGAAGCACAGCCAGGAAGGCAGAGAGCCCTTCTGGAGGGGGCTGGGGAGGAAAGTGCAGGGCTGAACCACACGCCAGCCCCCCTACTCACAGCTCTATACCAGCTGGGCTAGTACCTGGGAGCTTAGAATCATGGACCCAAACAAAAACTGTCTGTGGGTATGACTGATTCTAAACCTGGATCTGTGAAAACAGCACGCACCCCAGAAAAAGGGTCCAAACAGTGCACACACTGACCCACCAGTGCACCTGCTGACAGAGGAATTTGCTATGGTGTCTCAGGCCTGCCCCAGCTCCCACCCACACTCCCTCAACCCCCACATGCTCCACCTTTAATCAACTAAGCCAGGACCCTGGAATGCAACCCCAGGACACAGAAACTGACTGCTTCCCCTAACCCTCTCCCAAAACTCATTCCCCCTCAACTAAGACCCAACTGCTACCTGTTACACAGCAGGAGGGAAAAGGCAAACTGCAGTCACCCTGTGAAGCAAACCTAGGCTAGCCTCAGTGAACCCCGCTCCTGTAGGAACAGATATAAGAGCCCAGGAAGACTGCAAAACACAGGTGCAACAGCCAACCTTTCCTGACAGTGACATCACAGTCATCCCAAGCCATAGTCAGCACACAGCCCACCTTACTTTTCCGAGAAGGGGGAGCATTGAGACTAAGAGAGAGAGAGAGAGAGAGAGAGAGAGAGAGAGAGAGAGAGAGAGAGAGAGAGAGAGAGAGAGAGAGAAGTCCACCTTCTAGGAAAGCCCACAGAGGAAAAGCATACTCATGCCTAAGAAAAAACAACAACAACAAAACACACATCAAGTACAGAGAACACCTCAGAATCCAAAGCCACTCCAAAAGAATATGTAAAATCTCTATAAAAAGAACTTACAGATTTGGAAGCAAATAACCTAAGTAAAACAGAATTCAGGGACTCAATTCTTAAGATACCCAGAGAGCTCAGTAAATGCTGATAAAGTACCCAGACACAGTTAAATGACCTCAGTATGAAAATTTCTAATCAAAATGAATATTTTACCAACAAAATTGAGATGTTAGAACACAACCAAAAGAAAATCCTCAAAATGAAAGGCATAATATGAGAATTGGGAAAAGAACTAACTAACAGGGCTAACCAGTTGGAGGAAAGAATTAGTAATATTGAAGATAGAAACATGGAAATTTCACAGATGAAAGAAAAAAGGGGATATGAGAGTCAAAAGAAATGTAAGAACTCTACAAGAACTGTCTGAGTCCATTAGAAAGAGCAACATTAGAATAATAGGGATACCAGAAGAAAGTGAGATGGAATCTTCTCAGAGCCTTTTAAAGTGTCATAGTAAATATCTGACATTCTGCACATAGCCCTTCTACCTGGCTACTGTGATTGCACAGGCGCCCCTGCCTATTATAAACCCATCACTTTCTGCATTCAGTGCCACGGGTCTTTGAGAGACACTAGTCCTCCATGGTTGCTTGCTTCTGAGTAAAGACTCCTAATTCGGCCCTCATACTTGGCACTCTTTGTGGGTTAGTCTTCTCATGGATTACAACATTTGGAGGTCCCAGCAAGATCAACACAGTGCAACCAGGAGTCTCTCTTGGGCGGCTGCCCCCATCCAGGGACTCTAGGGAAGGTGCCACCTGATGATGTTCCTGGACTCCCTCAGAAAGGGTTTGGCAACAGACTAGGAGACACTCAACCCCAAATCTAGATGGAGTCTACCTGTTTCACCTCCGGAGGTAAGTCTGTTCCTGGGGACCGGTCCATGGGGGCCACGAGGCGAGGACTGGATGTGGTCTGACTCCCCAGGGCAGATTCTCATGCCGAGATGTCACCTGAGAATCCTGGTAGGGTATTTCTGTGGTCTCTGTTCTGTCTGTCTAAAGCCATATAAATGAATTTACAGATGTGATTTGTCAGTCTTGCCATTTTTGTCTTTTTTTTTCATCAATTACTTGGAGATATCTCTTGTTTCTTCCTTTCTGACCTGAATCTCTGACCTCCTCTTTCAGGGGACTCATGCACTTCCCTCCCCTTACAATACGTTCTTCCTCTTCTGTTATTAACAACAACAGCAGGCCTCCATCAGCCACATAATTGCGATTAGCACAGCTGCTGCCCTCAAGACTCGGAGGACAGGCTTAACGGGGGGGCGGGGGGGGGATCTGGTCAATCCCCCAAGCTGTATGCTCTGGGAATGTTGGCCTTTTCCTGATTGTTTTCTCTTTCTGGAAGTTCTTCAGACTGGTGCATGCACACGGCAAAATACCCTGAGACAATTGAGGGACTCTGGTTGTGTCCACTCCACAGTGGGTCCCAAAGGTCTCTTGTTCTGCCTGCCTGAGCTGACAGCCCGTCAGGGTAGCAGCTTGAGATTTCCACTCTTTCCTTACTTCTCTTCCCTCTCAGTTAATGACCCCACCAGGCCCTTATCAGTTGCAACTAATTCCCAAGGTCCTTTGTATTTTGTCTCTTGTCTCTGTCTATATTGTTAGTTTTATTTTCACAATGGGGGATCCCAGCAAGTTGCAGTTTCGGTAGTCATGACACCCATGTTTGGGAACGTAGCACAGAAACCTGGTGGTCAGGAAACTGAGCCACAGTGGGGATGACTCCAGGACCCATTGTCCACAGCCCCTCAAGTAAGACCAGATAAAGAAATGTCACCTGGCTCAGCCTCAAACTATTCTATGTGACTGAGTATGACACCTCCCAAGTTAGGAATTAACTGTAGGGAAATCTCATTCTGGCAATTGTTGACACTTCTGTTTATACATATGATTTGATGTCTATATATGCTTTATATAAAATGACGTCTCTGCCTCTGGATGGTGTTGCCAGATTGTAATTTAATTGACTTTAAGAAGTTAACGGGGAAGCCGGGATGGCTCAGTGGGTTAAGCGCTCACCCTGCAGCACCGGGGACCAAAAATCGAATCCCGGCCCTGGCCTGTGTGGACCCATATGCTGAACTGGGGAGTGCCCCCAGCTCATTTCTCTCTCTGTCTCTGTATCTGTCTCTTTCTCTTTGTCAAAAACAATAAAAAAAATAAAAAATAAATAAAAAAAAGAGTTCTTAAATTTATTTAAAAAAAAAAAGAAGTTAATGACTTAAATAAATAAAAACCCAGGCTCTTTTCAGGATCATATGATCTAGGAAGATGTTTATGAAGGCTAATTTGAGTTTTAAAGTCCTTTAAAACATAAAAAATTATTTATAAACATCTTTCAAAATGTTATTATCAACAAAACTTAAGCTTCTAGAGGCTGCAGATTATGTTTATATATTTACCAATGGAAATGCTAACTTTTGCTTTTTGGTTGTCAGTAAAAACTAAGGTTTTGAGGGTTATGGATGCTGATTGATATGGAGATTTTTCATGTAATTAAATATGTATGTTTTTTGGGAGGCCGGGTTGGCTCAGTGGGTTAAGCGCTCACTTTGCAGACCCGGGGATCGAGGATCAAATTCTGGCCCCGGCTCGTGTGGACCCATATGCTGAACTGGGGAGTGCCCCCAGTTCAGTTCTCACCAGGGTGAAGACCCCGGCCCAGTTTCTGACCTGTGCAGCCCCACTCCCACCTGTGGGATGAAACTATGTGGAAAAACCAATGATATGCAACTATGGAGACTGTTCTGGGTCCTCCCCCTTCTCTGTCACTGTATCTCTCTCTCTGTCAAAAACAATAAAAATAAATCTTAAATATGTATGTTTTGAGAAGGAATAAGGCATGGAAATGCATTTTGAAGAAATTAAAAAACATGTTTGTCAGGATGATTGTTTCTGAATGAGTAAGGGAAGACAAGCTCAGAAAGAAACTGGAAAGTTGTAGAAGGTATGTGAAGGAAATTTTTAAATATGGTTGGGATAAACAGGATCAAAATGCTAGATTAGTTAAGGGTTTTTGGACTGCTGATCTGCTACTGGAGTTGAAAGATTTTATGCCTGAGGAGAAACAAAGAAAGAGTCTATACCTTATCAAAATGATTTTCTATGTTTTATGTTATCTCAATTAGGCTTGACGTTTTTCCTCACCTGATGGGCTATTACAATTATTCTAACCTATTGATAGTAGTTACATTCCTAATGAGAAGTTTCAAATCTTAAGGAAGGTCAATGTACCCTAAACACTTTTCACCGGCTTCTTTTGTTTTATTTATTTATTTATTTATTTTTATTTTTATTTTTGACAGAGAGAGAGAGAGATTGAGAGAGAGAGATACAGAGACAGAGAGAGAACTGAACTGGGGGAGCTCCCAGCTCAGCACATGGTTCCGCACGGGCCGGGCCCGGGACTCGATCCCCAGTCCCCAGCGCTGCAAAGTGAGCATTCAACCCACTGAGCCATCCCGGCTTCCCCCACCGGCTTCTTTTGGCAGGGTTAAAAGCAGCTGCTAGAAGGCCCACAATTTTATCAAAAGTTAGTGAAATTATTCAAAGCCCTCAAGAAACAGCTGCTGTTATTCTGAAATGGCTCCAGGAAGGTAATTGAACCTATACTCCCATCAATCCAGAAGCCCCAGAAAAGCAGAGGGCTATTAATCTGGCTTTTGTCTCACAATCAGCACCTGAACGAAAACGGAAACTTCAGAGATTAGATGGATTCCAGGGGATGAATTTCTCCCAATTACTTGAGATTGCACAGAAAATATACAATAATAGGGATAATAATGGGGACCCACAGGAGAAACGAATGGCTAAGGCTATTATAGCTGCCCTAGAGGAAACAGGGATTTCACACCACAGGGGTCCCTCCCAAAGAAACCCCAAACCAAGTAGC
Source organism: Craseonycteris thonglongyai (assembly GCA_004027555.1). NCBI lineage: Eukaryota > Metazoa > Chordata > Mammalia > Chiroptera > Craseonycteridae > Craseonycteris > Craseonycteris thonglongyai. The sequence continues at coordinate 6,157 of PVKE010037962.1, forward strand.
TGTCCCCACTTAGGTAGAAACCAATGTGCTTACTGTAAGAAAGAGGGGCACTGGAAAAATAAATGCCCTGATAGGAAAAAAAATTGCACAGGGATTCCGCCCACCCATAAAGGTCCTATATTTAGGAAAAGAAAACTGAAGGGGCCCTGGCTCCTATGATTTGAGCCCCCAGGAGCCCAGGGTCACTTTACAGATAGGGGGCACACCAGTTAGTTTCCTGGTAGACACAGGAGCTATATACTTGGTTCTGACCCAGCCAGTGGGACCACTCATTACCAAAAAGACTTCCATCTAGGGAGCCACAGGAAAAATAACCACTTGCCCTTGGACCTCCCAACAGACTATAATCTAGGACAAAATACTGTCACCCACTCCTTTCTGGTAATACCAAGTGGTATTACCAAGAGGTCATGCCCTTACCCTTTATTGGGAAGAGATCTCCTCCAGAAGCTTCAGGCCACAATCTCCTTCGAGGGCAACCAAGCCCATCTCTCAGTCCCACAGCCAGTCCAAATTCTCCTCACCTGTCCTTTGTTGGAGAAATATCTTTTCCAGGTTGCACCACCCACCAAGAAACTGGATGCCACCCCATCATCCAGAATGACTACTTGCACCAATTGCAGACCAAATTTCCAGGAGTCTGGACAGAAAACAACCCACCAGGACTAGCTCAACATCATGTTCCAATCGCCATCCAACACTTGGCCATGGCACCACCCATCCAGGTAAGGCAATACCCCATGAGCCAAGATGCCAGGAAGAGAATCACCCCCCCCCCACACACACACACACACCATCCAGAGGCTAAAGGAACCAGGAACCCTCACCAAATGTAAGTCCTCCTGGAATACCCCTTTGCTCCCAGTTTTAAAGCTGGGAACTACAGACTATAGGCCTGTTCAAAATTTACAGGAAGTAAACCAATGGGTTGAAACTATACACCTGATGGTTCCCAATCCTTATACCCTCCTTAGGCTCCTCTCCCTGGCACATTATTATACAGTGCTGGACTTAAAAGATGCTTTCTTTAGCATCCCTCTGGCCCCATAAGCCAATCTCTGTTCGCATTCGAATGGATTGACCCAAACCCTGGAATGTCAGGTAACTCACCCAAACTGTTTGATGAGGCATTGAGCCAGGACCTTGCCCCTTTTCGGGTCCAATATTCCCACTGTTCTCTGCTACAATATGTAGATGACCTCCTCCTGGGAGCGGAAACAAAATCAGACTGCAAAGAATCTATAGAAGCCATTTTAAATACCCTTCAAACTCTGGGATATAGGGTAGCAGTCAAAAAGGCCAACTCACTTGGACATGACTGCCTCAGGGATTTAAGACAACTATGTGCCACTGAGGTGACCTACCTGGGGTACATTATAAACAAGGAAAAGGGGCTCTGTCCCCCAGCCGCATAAAAGCAGTCTTACAGATTTCCCCGCCTGTCACCAAGCAGCAAGTCCGAGAAGTCCTCCGAGCTGTAGGATGTTGCAGGCTATGGATCTTAGGATTTGCTGAAATTGCGAAGCCATTATATGCACGTACAGGGGGAAATCAACCCTTAAACTGGACCCCAGTTGAGCAACAGGATTTTGAGAGATTCAAAGAGGCTCTCGTCTCCGCCCCAGCACTGGCTCTGCCAGACATTACCAAGCCTTTCCACCTCTTTGTGCATCAAGTACGGGGCATCGCAAAGGGAGTCCTAACCCAGACGCTTGGGCCCTGGAACAGTCCATTGCTTACTTGTCTAAAAGACTGGGCCCTGTGGCAGCCAGCAGGCCAGCCTATCTCCGGGCCATAGCCACCACAGCATTGCTCATCAAGGAGGCTGATAAATGGACATTGGGCCAAGAACTAGCTCTCTCTGCCCCTCATGCGGTCAAGGCCCTCTGCCGGAGCACCCCAGGGAAATGGATTTCGAATGCCCGCATCACCCAGTATCAAGCCCTGCTGCTGGATCAACCTCGCATGAGGTTCCTTAAGACCACGGCTCTTAACCCTGCTAGTCTCCTCCCAGACGACAACCTGGAGGAACCCCTGCACGACTGCCTGGAAATTCTCGACGTCACCCAGACCACCTGGCTGGACCTCATAGATGTCCCCCTGAAAACACCAGATGAGGTACTGTACACTGATGGTAGCAGTTTTGTCATTGATGGGGTCAGGTATGCAGGAGCCGCAGTGGTGACATCCCCCATGGGATGTCGGCTCAAAAGGCAGAACTCGTCGCCCTGATAACAAGCTCTAAAATGGGTGGAGGGAAAGCTGTCACCATCTCACTGACAGCTGACATGCATTTGTGACTGCCCATGCCCACGAGGCCATCTATAAGGAAAGGGGACTTCTCACCTCAGCTGGAAAGGACATTACAAACAAACAAGAGATCCTAGCTCTCTTAGAGGCCATTTGGTTACCACAGGCTCTGGCTCTGGTACACTGTAAAGGCCACCAAAAAGGTGACTCTCCAGAGGCCCAAGGAAACCAGGCTGCCGATGAGGCCGCCCACCAGGTGGCCCTAAGACCAGTGGAGCCATCACCAGTCCTGATATCACTACCAGCCTCCACTCTGCCACCTTCACCCTCATACACCACGGAAGAAAGTAATCTTGCTCTACAATTACAGGCCAAAGAAGAAGTTACTGGTGGCAGATCCTGCCCAATGAACATGTTCTGGTCCCTGAGGTTTTGGGTCGAAACTTGGTCATTCAGATACACCAGTCTATACATTTAGGAAAATCCAAACTAACTGAGCTCCTACAGCCTAAATATTACATCCCCATCTTAATAATCTGATTTTTGATGTCACCTCCAGGTGTGCTACCTGCGCCCAGGAAAACGCTGGTCCACACCATCAGGGCCCCCTGGGGATCTGAGCCTGAGGGAACTCCCCAGAGGAACACTGGAAATTAGACTTCACCGAGGTTAAACCCCCAGCAGGAGGATATAAATATCTCCTAGTTTTCATAGATACTTATTCAGGTTGTGTCGAAGCTTTCCCTACCTGCTCTGAAACTGCTATCATGGTAATTAGAAAATTTCTCTAGGAAATAATACTCCATTTTGGTCTTTGTAGAGTCCTAGGTTCTGATAATGGTCCAGCTTTCAAAGCCCAAATTTCCCAGAACCTTAACAAGATGCTGAACATTAATTGGAAATTACACTGTGCCTATAGGCCACAAAGCTCTGGTCAGGTAGAACAAATGAATCAGACTTTAAAGAAAATTCATTCTAGAAACTGGTGAAAACTGGACCAACCTACTCCCAGTGGCTATCTTAAGGGCTTGATGTACTCCCTACAGATGGGGATTCTCCCCCTATGAAATTATGTTTGGAACCCCCCCCCCCCCGACTCCCTAGGCTTAGAGAGGAATTGCAGGCCGAAATCCATAACAACTCCCTACTCAAGTCTTTGCAGGCACTCCAGGAAACCCAACAGGGACTCCATAAAGCCCTCTGGGGTATCACCCCTACGCCCCCTTTAGAACCTGCACACTCTTTCCAGCCCGATGACTCAGTCCTCGTCAAAAAGTTTGCCACTTCAGGACTCACCCCTTGCTGGAAGGGACCCTACACCGTCATCCTCACCACCCTCCCAGCCGTCAAGATGGACAGACCTTCTGCCTGGCTACACCACTCCCGGACCAAGCCTGCACCAGCAGAATGGAGGGCTACCATTTCCCCAGATGACCTTCTAAAACTAAGACTCTCACACTCCCCACACTCCTAATCCTCTTCCCCCTGACCCTAACTGCTAAGCAACCACCCCTTATGCCCACCAACTATAAATGGGAACTCACAGAAGGCACCACCGGTACCTGCTCCTAGGTCAGGCCAAACTACGGCCTGCGGGCCGGATGCGGACCGCAAGGCCCTCTAATCTGGCCCATGGAGACCTTTTTATCGGAATAAAATAATATTAAATAAATAATTAAAAACAACATCTATGTTTTGATTCTTTTTTATTTGGACCTCGGGTGTGTAGTCGGCCTCCAAACTGCTGTTTGATAGTTAATGCGGCCCGTGGGCTGAACAGTTTGGAGACCCCCTACTAGGTGAACCTCCAGATTCCCTAGATGCCACCCCTAGCAGAAACAATACTACAAAATAGATGAGGCTTAGATCTCCTCTTATTACAATAAGGGGGATTATGTGCAGCCTTAGGAGAAAAATGTTGTTTTTATGCTAATAGATCTGGGGTCATTCAGGAAAGCCTTGCTCTGGTTCATAAAAATATAGGAAAGAGAAAACAGGCTTTAGAAAGTTTCCAGAGCTGGTTCCAATGACTATTTTCCTGGTCTCCTTGGTTAACTAACTACTTTACTATCTAGCATGATAGGGCCCCTGATAATTCTCCTCCTATCATTACTATTTGGCACTTGTATCCTCAACTGTCTCCTCCAATTTATATGGACGCGCATAGATTCTGGTAAACTCATGGTCTTACATACTCAATATCACTCTTTATAAGACATTCCAGAGATCCTGACAATGTCCCCATAGAATCAATGATTTGAATCTCCCATAAAACCAGTGGGGAATGTTATAATGAATACCTGACATTCTGCAGGTAGTCCTTCTACCTGGCTATTGTGATTACACAGGTGCCCATGGCTGTTATAAACCCTTAAACTGTTTCGACTTTGTGATTTTCCATTGCCACAGGTGACCCTGGCTATTGTGATTGCGAAGGCGCCCCTGCCTATTATAAACCCATCACTATGTGCATTCGGTGCCACAGGTCTTTGAGAGACACTAGTCCCCTGTGGTTGCCAGCTTCTGAATAAAGACTCCTAATTCAGCTCTCATATTTGGCACTCTTTGTGGGTTATTCATCCTGTGGGTTACAACAAAAGCAGATAGTAGATGAGAACTTTCCTAACCTATGGAATGAACTGGAACCCCACTCTTATCCAAGACACATATTTCTGAAGGTGACAAAAACCAGACAGAATCCTCAAAGCTGCCAGGAAAAAGAAAAAAAAAAGTATATATATATAACTTTCAAAGGAAAACCTATCACATTATCATCAGATGTCTCAGCAGAAACTCTGTGAACCAGGAGGGAGTGGAGCCCAATTTTCAAAAATGTAAAAGAGAAAAATTTTCATCCAAGTATTAACTATCCAGCAAAATTAACTTTTAGATATGAAGGAGAAATAAAGACCTTTTTAGATATGCAGAAGCTGAGGGAATTTTCCAGCACAAGGCGGGCATTTCAAGAAATACTGAAGGAAGCTATTTGACCTGAATTGAGAAATCAAAATAAATAAGAAAAGTTAGGACAACAAAGAAATAAAATGGAAGGAAGAAATGGATACAGGAAATCCTCATATATCAATCATCACCCTAAATGTAAATGAACTGAATTCACCAGTAAAGAAGCACAGACTAGCAGATTGGATTAAAAAACAAAATCCAACCGTATGCTGTCTACAAGAGACTAACCTCAGCCACAAGGACAAAGTGAAATGGTGGAAAATTATACTCCAAGTAGAGAAAAACAAGAGTGGCCATACTAATTTCAGAGGAAATAGACATGAGGATATAAAAAGTAATAAGATAAAGATAGATGTTTCATAATGATAAAATGAAGAATACATCAAAAAAACATGACACTCATGAATGTACTGCCTCAGAAAAGGGCTAATATATCTAGAATATATAAGAACTCATACAACTAAAAACAAAACAAAACATCTCATTAAAAAATAGGCAGAACTAAAAAGACACTTCTCTCGTGAAGACATACAAATGGCCAACAGATATATGAAAAAATATTCAACAACACTAGCAATTAGGGAAATGCAAATTAAAACCACAATGACGTACCACCTCACACCTGTTAGAATGGTTATAATCAACAAGACAAGGAATAACAAGTGCTGGAGAGGCTGTGGACAAAAAGGAACCCTCATACACTGCTGGTGGGAATGTAAACTGGTACAACCACTATGGAAGGCTGTGTGGAGATTCCTCAAAAAATTAGAAATGGAATTGCCATATGACCCAGCAACCCCTCTCCTGGGTATCTACCCAAAAAACCTGAAAACCTTAATCTGCAAAGATATATGTATTGTTCGTGGTGGCCAAGTTGTGGAAACAACCAGTGTCCTGTGATAGATGACTGGACAAAAAAGTTGTGGTACATTTGCACAATGAAGTATTACTCAGCAATAAGAAAATATGAAATACAGCAATTTGTGTTAACATGGACAGAACTTGAAAACATTAAGCAAAATAAGTCAGACTGAAAGAATCAAAAAATATATGACCTCACTTATAGATGAAATATAAAACTGAAAGTAGCAAAGAGAAAACTCATGGACACAGTCAATAGTTTGGTGGTTACCTGAGGGTAAGGAGGGAGGTGGGTGAAAGAGCCCAGAAGGGGGGTGATTGGAAGTGGGCACCAGATATATGATGATGGAGGGAGAGCTGACTCTGGGTGGTGAGCACATAATGCAATGCAGAGACAATGTAATGTAGAGTTGTACACCTGAAAACTATGTAATTGTTTTTAACATATGTCATCCCAATAAATTTACCAACAAAAAAAGTTCTTTTAAAATATTCTTTATTTCCTCATGTAGTTTTTATCTATGAATGGTTTTTATATTTAGTAGACAAATACATTGTTTAATTTTTTAGTGTTAAAAGCATTTTTCAATGTTTTTATATGTCCTCAAAATTTTAATGACTTCATATATTTTAAAGTAAATAATTTCTTTTTTATATTGTTAAATTTATTGGGGTGATATTGGTTGGCAAAAGTTACATAGGTTCCAGCTGTACAATTCTACATTACAGTGTTCATGCATAGCATAATGTGCTCACCACCCAGAGTCACTTCTCTTTCCGTCACCATATATTTAATGTCCCCTCCCTAATTCTGCACCCTCCCCACTTCTGCACCCTCCCCTACTCTCCCACTTACCTTCCCCCTTACCCTCAGGTAACTACTAAATTATTGACTGTGTCCATAAGTTTTGTTTCTTTGTCACTTTCAGTTTTATATTCCACTTATAACTGATGTTATATGGTTCTTGACTTTTTAATTCTGACTTATTTCACTTACTAAGATGGTTTCAAGGACCATCCATGTTGTCACAAATGATTGTATTTCATCTTTTCTAATCGCTGAGTAGCACTCCATTGTGCAAATGTACAACAACTTCTTTATCCAGTCACCTATCAAAGGCCACTTAGGTTACTATCATGACTTGGCCACTGTAAACAGTGCTGAGATGAACATTGGGTACGTATATCTTTGCGAATTAAAGTTTTCAAGTTTTTTGCGGGGTAGATACTCTGAAGAGGGATTGCTGGGTTATATAGAATTTCCATTCCTAATTTTTAAAGGAATCTCTATACTGCCTTCCATAGTGGTTGTACCAATTTACATCCCTACCAACATTGTATGAGGGTTCTTTTTCTCCACAGTTTCTAAGTACTTGTTATTCCTTGTCTCATTGATTATAGCCATTCTAACAGGTGTGAGGTTATATCTCATTGTGGTTTTAATTTGAATTTCCCTAATTGCTAGTGATGTTGAGCATTTTTTCATATGTCTGTTGGCTGTTTGCATGTGTTTATGGGAGAAGTGTCTGTTCAGGTCTTCTGCCCATCTTTCAATTGGATCATTTGTTTTTTTTGTTAAGGAGGTATATGGGTTTTTTAATATATTTTAGATATTAACCCCTTATGAGAGGCCTCATTTGCAAATATTTTCTGCCATTAGTTTGGTTTTGTTTTTACTTTGTTAATGGTTTTCTCTGCTGTGCAGAAACTTTTTAGTTTGATATAGTCCCATTTATTTGCTTTTATTTTCCTTGCCTTTGAGGTCAAGTTCATAAAATCCTCCCTGAACCTAAGGTCCACAAGTTTAGTATCAATGTTTTCTTCTATTCAGTTTATTGTTTCAAGTCTTATGTGGAGGTCTTTAATCCACTTTGAGTTAATTTTGGCATATGGTGACAGTTCACTGTCCAGATTCATTCTTTTGTCTGCGGTTTTCTAATTTTCCCAGCACCCTTTACTGAAGAGGCTTTCTTGTCTTTATTGTATATTTTTTGCACTTTTGTTGGAAATTATCTGTTCATATGTTTGTTCATATATTTGTGTGTTTATTTATGGGTTATTGATTCTATTCCATTGGTTTGTATGTCTACATTTCAGCCAATACCAAGGTATTTTGATTATTGATGCTGTTAGTATAGACTGAAGTCAGGGAATGTGATGCCTTTGGCCTTACTTTATTTTATATATTAAATTTTGTTTTAATGTAGGACTGTTTGGACAATTCAAGATCGTTTGTGTTTGCATATGAATCTGATGAGTTTTGTAATTTATTTCTCGAAAGAATGTCTGTGTGATTTTGATGGGAATTGCCTTAAATCTGTATATTACTTTGGGTAATATGGACACTTTAACTGTGCTGATTCTTCCAATCCATGAACACAGAATATTTTTCTTTCCAATTTCTTTTATCTTCTTCAGTTTCTTCCTTTTTATTTTTTTATTTTTGAACTGAAATGGGGGCCTCACCGCATTCGGGAAGAACACCCCAGTTCAGCATGTGGGTTCGCCTGGGCAGGAGCTGGGATTCAATCCTCAGTCCTTGGGACTTCAAAGCAAGCACTTAACCCCTCTGAGCCATCCCGGCTTTCCCACTTCAGTTTCTTTAAATAGTGTCTTATACCTCTCTGTGTATGAGTCCTTCACATTCTTTTTTAAGTTTATTTCTAAGTATTTTATTCTTTTTGTTTTGATTGCAAATGGTATCATTTTTCTCATTTCTCTTTCTGCAGTTTTGTTGTTCATACATAAAAATGCAATTCATTTTTTTTTGCCAGTGTTAACATTTTCTTTTTTTTTTAGTATTATTATATTTTATTGTTAAATTTAATGGGGTGACATTGGTTGGTAACAATTAGATAGTTTCCCGATGTACAACTCCACATCACATCACCCATGCATCACATATGGGCCCAGCTCCCAGAATCAGGTCCCCCTCCAACACCATATATCTGGTGCCCACTCCCACTCCCCACACAAATCTCCCTCCCCCCTCCTCCCTCCTCTCCAGGTAAACAACAAACCATTGAGTGTGTCCATAATGCTGGTGCCCTCTCCCACCTCCCCTCACTCTCTCCCTCCCCCCTCCTCCACTTCCCTCAGGCAATCACCAAGTTATTGAGTGTGTCCATAGGTCTCTGTGTCTTTGTAACTTTCAGTTTTATATTCCACCTATAAGTGAGGTCATATTGTTCCAGATTCTTTCATTCTGACTTATTTCGCTTAATAAGATGGTCTCTAGGTCCATCCATGTTGCCACAAATGACTGTATTTCATCATTTCTTATCGCTGAGTAGTATTCCATTGGGTAAATGTACCACATCTTCTTTATCCAGTCATCTATCGAAGGGCATTTTGTTTGTTTCCATGTTCTGGCCACTGTGAACAGTGCTGCGATGAACATGCGGGTACAAACATCTTTAAAGATTAAGGT
>PVKE010037963.1:0-15663 GCA_004027555.1 Craseonycteris thonglongyai
GGGAGGTGGGAGAGGGCACCAGCATTATGGACACACTCAATGGTTTGGTGTTTACCTGGAGAAGAGGGGGGAGGGGGGAGGGAGAGTTGTGTGGGGAGGGGGGAGTGGGCACCAGATATATGGTGTTGGAGGGGACCTGATCCTGGGAGCTGGGCACATAATGGGATGCATGGGTGATGTGATGTGGAGTTGTCCATTGGAAAACTGATTGTTACCAACCAATGTCACCCCATTAAATTTAACAATAAAAAAAACCCAAAAAACAAAAAACAAAAAAACCCAACAAGTTAAAAGCATGAAAAAAAATGAGGGGAGAAGGACTGCTTTAAATTAAGACTTGAAATTTAACAATCAAATGCAATAAGAAGATCTTGTTTGAATCCTAATTCAAAACAAATTTGTACAAATTAACTATTTGTAAAAAGACACTTTTTAGATTTGGGAAAAATAATTATGGATTGGCTGCTTCTAGTCCTTGTTTTCCAAGTAGCCATGTAATAAATTGATGTGGGTTTTGCTTTCCCAGAGTAGTCTGGGTCATTTCCTTTTGGTCTGTCTGGCAACAAGGGCCCAAAAGACCAAGATGGGGAGCTCTCAGGATTGGAGCAAGTATTCTGTTGATCTTGAGCTATCCCACTTCATTTCCCCTGGCCCTGTCAGTACGAGGTATGATAAATAAGCTCGCGAACTCATCCTAGAAAAAGTACTACATACCTCATTGCTGAATATCACTACAATCACCTTCAAAGTACCCCCTTGGTAAGCTACGCACCAATGCCAGGGCCTAGTCTACCCTGGAAAGCAGTGTTGGAACTCTTTTTCTGGAATGACCATCAGAGCCATTATCATATTATCCTTGATGTCCTGAATGTCATCCAAATGTCTTTCTTTCAATATTTCCTTTATCTTTGGGCCAGATCAGGTGAGTAGGGAGGGTGTTCCAAAACAATTATTTGTTTACTAGCTACAAGTCCTCTCACAGACAGTGCCATGTGAGCTCTTACACTGTCATGATGCAAAAAGCATGAGATATTAGCAAAAAGTTCATGTCATTTTTGTCTCACTTTTTCATGCAGCCTTTTCAACACTTTCAAATAGTCAACTTCATTGATCATTGACTATTTGTTTAATTGGTCCTAATTCATAATGAACAATCTCTCTGACATCAAAAATGTGAGCAACATCCTTGTGACTCTTGGACTGATGTAACATTTTTGGGTCGTGGAGATTTAGCTGACTTCCATTGTGCACTTTGACACTTTGTTTCAGAGTCATATTGGTACACCCATGTTTCATCACCAGTGATAACCCGACCCAAAACATCGTCTTGCCTCTCTAAAACGTCTTGGCAAACTTTGGCTCTCCTTTGCTTTTGTTCATCTGTGAGCTTCTTCAGGACCATTTTTGCACACACCTTTCTCATGCAAAGATTTTCAGTGAAGGTTTTCCTGTTTCTCTCTGGATGTTTACTTGGTCTGCTATGCTTCTGACAGTCAGCTGATAATTCAGATGCACAATTAGATGAATATTTGCCATATTTTCATCAGCTCTGCTTGTTCCTGGCTGCCTTGACCTGTCTTCATTCGTGATTTTTTCTCTTCCCTCAGAAAAAAACATTTCATCTATTTGTACACTGTCGTTTTCTTCATGGCATTATCCCCATCAGCTTAGATGAACATGTCCCTGATTTCACTTCCGGTCTTGCCAAGTTTAACAAGAAATGTAAAGTTTGTTCATTGCTCTAATTCAAGTTCCAACATTCTTGGGGTAGTACACAAAAACACACAATAGTGAATGCCACTCAGCAAGACACTGCCACACATTGACACAAACACAGCTGTGAGACACTGATATACCAAGTCATGAAACCTTACTGAGTTGTTTGTATAGTGCTGCCAATGTTAAGTGCACAATGGTCAGTTTGTGGACCTGTCATATTTCAAACACATTGGATTGATCTTTCTTTGCATTATATGAGGGCAGGTTGGTAAATTTGCCTCCACTGTATTATTTTTTGTTTCATTAAACATATCCAGATATAACCAGTTCTCTGTATTCACATGGTATATCTCCCCTCCAACATTCTTGACCTTGCACACACAGATGCTTACATTTTTCACCCAGTGCACAACAAAACAGAAGTGTTCAGACGTTCGTTTCAAACAACATGCTTTTATTGAATTAACAGTGGAACAAATTACTCCAACTGAAATTCACAGATGAATGTAAGCCATTTATGGTGATCATTGTGTTAATGTGAGTATAGTAAGATGCTATGTAAGGTAGTTTAAAGGAGAAAGAGGCAAGCAGATTTGAGTGACAAACCACAATGTGAAAGGCTTATGATTGTAAGTGATCAGCTTCATCAAGATCACAGAAGTATATTGAAGTGCTGGTGATTTTATAGGAAAATAATTATGTACTTTTGAAAATAAATGATGTAGGTATATTTCTGTTTTTATTTCATTAAAATATCTTTTCCCATTCAGTTTCTATTTAAGTGCAGGCAAAATTTATTAGCCTGCCCTTATACATGATAACAGTGTGGTTTGAATCTTACATTTCCATGAGGAAAAACATGACATCTTTGATCTGTAGTTATTAGCCTATCTGGCTTAGAAAAAAAACCAGACTTCCAGAGGAAGTGTTTAAATGAGCAGAGATGGCTGATTGATAGTAGTAAAACATTAGTGTGAAAGGAACTGACAGCTAGGGGAGAGAATGTTAACTTGTCTCCTAGCCAAAATGATTGTCATGGAAGTAGATTCCACTGGTTTCAGTAAATAGGACATGTTCAGAGAAAAAGCAGACAAATGGCAGAGGAGTTGTTGACAGGAAAATGGGAATTCCTGAGGTCAAACTGAGGGCAGAGAGGAAGCTAGCCTGAGGTGGGTGAAGAGGAGGTATGCCAAAGGAAACTGGGCCATGAAGAGTTGCACTGAGGGGATGCCAAGATACCATAGCTCAACAGGTTGAGTGCTTGATTTGCAACAGTGAGGTCCGGGGATCGAATCCCAGCCCTGGCCTGTGCAAAACCACATGCTGAACTGCAATGCAACTGATAATCACTGGAATGGCTCAGTGGCAAAGGTTCTCACCTCCCATGCAGGAAACCCCAGTTTGGTTCCTGTCCCGCATGGCCCCACATCTACCTGTGTGGGACGAAACTATTTTCACAGCTAATGATGTGCAACTGTGGAGACTACTCTGGGCCCTCCCCCTTTCTCTCTCTCTCTCTCTCTCTCTCTCTCTCTCTCTCTCTCTCTCTCTCTCTCTCTCTCTCTCTCTCTCTCTCTCTCTCTCTCTCTCACCTTCTCTCAAAACAGTAAAATAAATCTTTAAAAAAAAGTTGCACTGAGATCAGTAATCATACAACATAGAACTAACTCTCCCCAAGATCCAAATACATATTTGGAGCAATGGTGTGGTAAAACCATTCATTTAAAATGGGTTCCCAAACACTGTGGTCCATATTGTAGACTTGCTCTGGCCTAATATTGAGCATAAGCACTTTTATGGTATATACTTAATAAATATTTTAAGTTGCTTGTTCTGACAGCAAGATACAAGATGGATTGAATAAATACATTTCAGGGTAAGTTGAACAGCTAAGAAGTTATTATACTAAACTATCTGTAAGATAACATGGAACTTAGACTGAGATGATAGTATGGAATGGACAAGAATGACTTAAACTCAATAGTAGAAATATATCAAGAAACATATGACTTCACTCATAGGTGGAATATAAAACTGAAAGTAATAACAAAAAACAAAACTCATGGACATAGTCAATAGTAGCAGTTACCTGAGGGTAAAGGGGAAGGTAGGTGGGGAATGGGAGGGGGCAGGGCAGTCGGAAGGGAACAAAAAATATATGGTGATGAAAAGAGAGTTGATTGTGGGTAGTAAGCACATAATGCAATATATAAACAATGTAATGTAGAATTGTACACCTGGAATATATGTAATTTTTGCCAACCAATGTCACCCCAATAAACTTAACAATAAAATATATATATATATAGTGCAGTAGCTAAACCCTAAGGTTCTGAAATCAAACAGTAGATTTGAATTCCTCCCCTGTTATTTATAAACTATGTGAACTTGGGCAAGTTATTTCACCTCTCTAGGGCTGTTTTCTGTAAAATTGAGCTGACATTAGTATCTGTCTTTAACACTTACCGGTATCTTTTAGGATCCTGAGAGGCTTACATGATATAATAAGTATTGGACACTCACAGTGCCTAGCACACACTAAGATCTCAAAAAAGGGATAGAAAAATTAAATGAGAAGAATTTTTAAAGAAAGTACAGGACATTATGACAAAATGCTTTAGGAGACAAAAAGAAATCTCTTCATACGATATAGCCTGGAAGACCAGAATAAATACTGAAGCCACTTTGAAATGAAAATTGTTTAGTTCAAGTGCCATTACTGCAGGACATTCATTCCTATGCGAGATACTCTATGTAAATATGGAAGCACAGGACTGGAACACCAATGAAAGACAACAATTGGTAAAGCTGTCTGGGAAGTCATCTGAATGCAGGTGATAATTGAAGCTATGAGTGTGTGAGCTCTCCAAATGTTTAAAAATAAAAGTGGAGGGCAAAGGAAAGAGTTTGAGAAGCAGCCAGAAAGGAAAACGCTGGAAGATGATGAAGTTTTCATCTTAATTGTAAGTAGCCTGTCGTCCCTCCATATTCTACATTGATATAATTATGTGCAGTAATATATTGTGGGGAAAAGCAGATGAGTGGCCAGGAAATCTGGATCCTAAACAGTTTAGTTAACTTTCTCTATAGTCCTTAGGTGACTTACTTCCCATCTTCACATCTCAGTTTCCTCACCTATAAAAGAATGTTGGATTAGATGATTTATTTGACACTTTTTTCAACTTTATTTTATGAATTATAAGAGGAAGTTAGAAGTATTTACAATCCATAGCCACTAAAAGCCTTCTTCATATATTCCCACAGTCTTGTCACAGATGCTTTGTGACCTTACAAAAAGCAGGAGGCATTGGACATACTTTCCTAGAAAAATATCATTTCAAAAGTCTCTCAGATTTTTCTAGTCTTCACCACAGAACTGTGTTTACTACAATTCTACTGAAGTGTTGTGTTTAAACTGGAAAATACCTATATAAACTGAAAATCTGAATACATGTTACAAATTGCAAGATTCATTACAAAAGAATCTTTCTTCTTATAAAATAATTAACGCATGGGTTTCTTCTCCCGTAATTCTTACTATTTATATTTAAGGTTTCCTAAAAACATTTTTTTCTACTTTTTTTTACATATTAGAAAAATAAAGATTTCCCTATTCTGCTACAAAATAACTTTATAACTCCAGTTCCAGAGAGAATTTCTAATCTCTTCTGTGGTTGTTAAGATAATTCCTATTACTGTCTTACTCTATTTTAAATTCCAGTTAATTCATTATGTTTGTGTAAAGTTAAGAAAAAGCTATAGAAGTGAGAAGGAACTATCTAGAAATGTCAACAATAATACTAATTTAATGCTAATTTTAAATTTTAGTCTTATAGTCTCTCCTATAGTCCAATCTTCACTACACTCTCCATGAGGTATAAAAAGAAATAATGGCCCCATTCTATAAAACTGAAGTCGGTCTGTAGTGATTTTTCTGACTCCAAGGCTCAGATTAGGCTGAAATAGAAAGCCTTTAAAATTTAAATAGATGCATCTTTTTCCCCAGCTATATTGAGGTATAATCAGTACTCAATAAACTGCACAAAAGTATAGAATTTTAGAAGTTTTGACATAGTTATACATCTGTGAAACCATCACTATAATCAAGAAAATGAACATATCCATCACACCAAAAAGTTCCCTCCTGCCCATTTTGTGATACCATCCTCCAACCCATCTCCACCCCTATGTTTTCACACACACCCTCATCCCTAAGCAACCACTGTTCTGTTTTTTGTCACTATAGTTTAGATTTTCTAGAATTTTAGATCACAGTATATATTTTGGGAGGGGTTTGGCTTCTTTCACTCAGAGTAATTATTTTGAGATTCATCTATGTTGTTGGGTGTATCAATTGTTCATTTCTTCTTATTCCCAAGTAGTATGCCATTGTTTGAATATACCACAATTTGTTTTCCATTTACCTGCTGATGGACATTTGGTTTGTTTCCAGTTTGGGCTTATTACAAATAATGCTACTATGAATATTCGTGTATAAGTGTTTGTGGGTAAATACCTAGGAGTGGCATGGCTGGATCATATGGTAAGGTGTATATTTAGGTTTTTCAAAAAGGCCAATTGCTTGCCAAAATTTTACATTCCCAACATGTCGTATATATGAGGATTTCAGTTGTTCCACATCTTTGCCCATAGTTTTTAAAATTAAAAAGATGATCAGTCTTTTTAATTTTAGCCATTCTAGTGATTAGGGCATGCAGCGATATCTCACCATACCTTTAATTTGCATTTTCCTAATGAGTAATGATGTTGAGCACCTTTTCGTGTGCTTATTTTGTCATCCAGATATCTCCTTTGGTGAAGTATTTTCAGGTAGCATAAATCCCCCAACTTCAGTTTTTTTAATCAGTTTTGGCTATTCTAGGTTCCATGCATTTCCATATAAATTTATAATTAGCTTGATAATTTCCACAAAAAGAACCTGCTAAGATTTTTATTGGACTTGCCTTTAAATCTAGATCAATTCAGATAAATGACATCTTAAAAATACTGAGTCTTCTGATCCATGAATACAATATATCTCTGTATTTAGATCTTTAATTTCTCTTATTTTTTGTACTCTTCAGTTTATGTCTTTGACATCTTCAATAAAACTTATCCCTAAATACTATTTCATTTTTTAAAAGATTTAAAAAATATATTTATTGTTTTGGAAGGTGAGTGTGGGAGAGAAGCGAGCAGGGCTCAGAGCAGTATCCAGTTGCACATCATTAGTTGCAACATAGTTTCATTCCACACAGGTGGACTTGGGGCCCAGCAGGGCAGGAATCAAACCTGGGGCCTCTCACATGGGAAGCAAGAACCCTGGCTGGTATCCCAGCAGCCACCAGTTTGTTACGCCATAGCCCAGCACATGGGTTTGCATGGGCCGGGCCAGGATTTGATCCCTGGACCTCATGATTGCAAGGCAAGCACTCAACCTGCAGAACTATTCTAGCATCCCCAATATTTCTTTTTTGTTTTGTTTTGTTTTTTTTGCTGCTAAATGGTATTTTTAAAATTTCAATGTGTAATTATTCATTGCTAGTGTATAGAAATACAATTAATTTTTGTATATTGACTTCGTATCCTGCAACTTTGCTAAGCTCACTTATTAGTTCTAGTAGGTTTTTTGGTTTGTGTTTTTTGATAGTTATCCATAGTATCTTTGTCGGCAAATGGTGTTACTTCTTCCTTTCCAAACTGGATGCCATTCATTTGTCTTGTTTTAGTGCACTGACTAGAACCTCCAACACTATATTTAATTAAGGCAACTTTTACAGAGTAATATTACTGACTCCCAGGCCCAGATGAGGCTCAACTATAGGACCTTGTTGAATTTAATTAAAACTTATTAAATATACCAAATCATTATTAATACTTCATTATCAGACTCTTGGTTTTTCCAGCAAATATTCATCAAATGTACAAATACTGGACAATTACTACATTCCAGGTTCCGTTTTGGTTGTGAGGGGGACATTTCTCAGTACACTCACAGGGTACAAAAAAGGAATACACAGACAGACATGGACCTAGCCCTGATGAAGCCTTCCCATCTTACTGAGGCATTTTAGGACAATTTCAAAGCACAGGCTCAGGGATGCCAGGACAGCACAGAGGTTGAACGCGTGCTTCACAATTGTGAGGTTCGGAGTTTGATTCCTGGCCCCCACCCATGCAACCCCATATGCTGAACTGCTGCGCAACTGGTAGCCATTGGGATGGCACAGTGGTGAAGATTCTTGCCTCCCAGGTCAGCTCCCACCCTGTGCGGCCCCACAGCCACCTGTGTGGAATGAAACCATGTCACAACTAATGATGTGCAACTATGGAGACTGCTCTGGGCCCTACTCCTTTCTCTCTCTGTCTCACACCTTCTCTCAAACAATAAAATAATTCTTTAAAAAAAGAGTACAGGCTCATGGTTCAGTTGGCTTGGATTCAATTCTGACTCTGCTCCTTGCTCATTGGTTGACCTTGTAAAACTTGACTTTCCTAAGTGTGTTTCTTCATCTGTAATATAAAGGTATTAAATACTTACCTCATAGGAGTAAATGGTCAATAAATATTCTCTATTATTAGAGGGAAGGATTAGTTCTTCACAGGGTAGGTAAATTTACAAATGACTGGAGAAGTACAGGTGTGTAAACATTAACATGCATAAGTAGTTTAATTTAGCTATGCACAGAGGCAATAGTGTCAGCCATACCTAGGTTGAAAACCTTGCTCTACTGTTTACAGGCTGCATAACTGAGGAAACTAATACTTAAACAAGTGGCATGCCTATAAAGTGTTTAAAATCGTATTTGGCACACAATAAATGCTTAATGGATCGTAATTGACTACGGATGTTCTGCAAATCATAGTATAGCCAACGTGTGTTCATAATAATAGTTGTCATGATTTATAGGGTTTACCATTTCAGACCCTGGGCTAGTTACTGTCCATATTCACTTTTATGCTCCTTATCTAGGTAGGTGAGCATAATCGGCTCCATTCCATGCTAAGAAACCAGCGGGCGGCTGGCGGCCTAGTAAGTGGTGGCTTGGAATACAAAATTTGACGAAAGCAGGACTCGCAGACTGGTCTTTTTCAACATCTGGGCCTTCGATGGCCAGCCCCTGAGATGGCGCCAGGAGAGGCAGCAGTTGTCCAGGCCTTACGCATGACCACCCCATGGAACCCCTACCTCAAGGAGGCTGCCAGGCGGGGCCTCTCCCGCCGCCAGTTGGGCATGTCCCCTTTCTTAGCCTTAGCCGCCACCTTCCCTCTCAGATGGCCTCCGGGTCTCGGGCCTCCAAGATCCTCTGGGGAAGCCAAGCCAGAGAGCAGTGCAGAAGTCTGAAGTGGAAGGTTGGGCACCGTCTCCAGGCAACGCGTGGGGGCAGGGCTTCTGCGTCACTGAGGTGCGACCGGGTTGCGGAGCTGAGCTCTCGCCGCCGCCTGAGTGTCCCAGCGACCGGCTAACCGAAGCGCGATGCCTTGAACCTGAGGTGAGTTTGACTGCGCTGACTTTTCGTCGTTTCCCTTCGTACCTGCTGTACGTCCAGGCTGGGAGTAGCACACCGGCCAGGTCTCCACTGCCAGGCCCCGCCCCGCCGCCCTCGCGGGGCCTCGGGCGGGGCGTGGGGCTGACCGCGGAATCCCTGCCTAGCACGCATGAAACGCAGCGGTTTCCGGTGGCCCGGGCCCCCCGGGTGTGGCCTGTGGCGTCTGGGGGCTTGCTCTGGGGAACCTGCATAGTTTTTTCTCCTGGAGCCCAGCACCGCGTTTGAATATTGCCGCCTGCGCAGTCTGTCGGCTAGCGGACGTAGCTGTTGGTTAAAAGCTCCATGTTCCAGTGCGCCTGACAAGGGCTGCGGCGGCCGGGGTGGTTCTGTGAGCCGTGCCCCGCCGCGGCACCAGACATCCCGCGTTAGAAGCCTCCGCCCGAATCGCTCACTCAGTCA
Source organism: Craseonycteris thonglongyai (assembly GCA_004027555.1). Lineage (NCBI taxonomy): Eukaryota > Metazoa > Chordata > Mammalia > Chiroptera > Craseonycteridae > Craseonycteris > Craseonycteris thonglongyai. The sequence continues at coordinate 9,669 of PVKE010037963.1, forward strand.
TGGCCGAGTCCATGTACGCAGCTCAGCTGGAGCGCCGTTTCTGCATTAGCTCGGGCTGCTACCCCTCCCAAAGGCTTTGCCCTGTTGCCCTGTTGAACCACACCTTAAGGCACGGCTGAGACACGATCCCTTGCTAATTATAGTAATGATTCCTGGAAAGGAAACCTGTGTTAGCATTGGAAATAATTTATTTGTATCGTGTTACGAAATGTGGACTTACACTATTATTCTGATTTATCCCCCTTTATTTTAATTGCAGTGTATGCCCGTATTCTGACCCTGTCCTCTTTCACGGTGGCAAGTGGAATCAGTTGTTTCCTCTGACGTATTTATTTATAAAGCTGCCTGTGGTTTTCGCTTCTGAGATCTGTATAAAGTTATTCTTCTCCACTCCTCTAAGCCCATTCTTCTTGCTATAAATTGAGTTCTATCCATTCAGAATTTCGTCTCCGGCGTGAGGTGCCGCAGACCAACGATTCTCTATTTAATCACCTCTATATTGAAGTCTCCCCTCTAAAAATTGATGCTTTCTGAATTCAAAACTCAAAAATAGTATGGATCCTTTCCTTTGATGCTGCCAGGCTATCGTTTCCAAGGACTTTCCTCCAGAATATGATTGTATATATCCAAAATATGTTGTCATTTGATGTAAGTGAACTTTATATTTGATGTGTGTAGCAAGCCTAGTTAGTGTATTTTTTGAAATATGAAATATGTATTTAGTAAACACACTGGTGCTAACATATCTGTATTCTTAAACGCAAATATTCTCTATCCTTTTGTAGTTTTTCTATAATTATTTTTTCTGATTAAGATCTTTGAGCCCACACTTCATAGTGACTGTTTCCCAATGTATCTATTATAACTGCTGTTCATTTGTTTCGCAGAACATCTGATGTCTGCTTACAGATCTAGAATTTGAGTAATCCGTGAGTAATAAAATAGTATCCTTGGAGACTTAGTTTTTAATCTCTGATGTTAAGACTTGACTTGGTGATTAAAATAGTTGATTCTTTCAATTATAAATATCTTTTTTGTAAGTAAAGTAGTTGATATGAAATTTCATAGAGAGCAGGTTTCAGAGAGGTTTTGTGAATCCTACAGTACTTGAGAACCAGTCATCTTGTTGCATTTTCAGATTTTTCAACTGTGCTTTCATCCTTTTATGAATGAATATGGTTTAAATTTTCGTGGAGGTTTTTTTTTCATTTTGGCTTGGGGATTGCTGTTTTTTGTTTGATTTTGCGTATTACTCATGATGTTATATCTTTATAAAGAATATTTGAACTATAACAATTCATTTGTTAGAAAAAGAAGTGATCAAGTGTATGTTATCACTCACTAAAGAATGTGCCATTTTTGGAATCCTTGATATTCTTATGAGTTTCAAAATAACTTGTTCTTTATTTTCTAAATCTTTCAAAAAATGTTTGAAAGCACATTGTTATCCTGCTAGAAAGGAGTAAATTATAGGTGGCACAATAGTGTAAGAGCTGCTAGCTTTTAAGAAATCTTGATCAGAGATTTGTCTTTTCCTGAATTCTATGCCAGTGTTTGCATATTATGTTTCTATGCAGCACCACTGTTCCATGATCTAGAGCAGGGGTCTCCAAACTTTTCAGCCCACGGGCCGCATTAACTATCAAACAGCAGTTTGGGGGCCAACTATACACTCGAGGTCCAAATAAAAAAGAATCAAAACATAGATGTTGTTTTTAATTATTTAATATTATTTTATTCAGATAAAAAGGTCTCCACAGGCCGGATGAGAGGGCCTTGCGGGCCACAGTTTGGAGACCCCTGATCTAGAGGGAAGTATTTTGTTAATATCAAATAATTAATATTCTTCAATTTACATACAAATTAGTTGAATGATAGTTTTACATTTTTTCTTCCATATATTTTTTTAACTTCAACTTCTCTCCAAGTTAATAATAGTAAATGACTGGACAGGTTAACAAAAGTCAAAAGAATACTAAGGGAATAATAAAGACAAAACTGTCAATAATGTTTTCTATATCCATTTGTAAGTATTTATTGTGTGCTTATGTAGCTACAAGAAGAGAGAACACTACTATCTTCAAGAAGCTCACAAGTTAGTAATCAGGTTTTCCAGATACCAAATGCAATTACAGGATAACAAATTAATATGCTGCTTCAAATTATGAATCTTACCAATGGTAAGCATATTGATAAAATTATCATTTCATGTTTCACACTACTAAGACCATATATTGCAGCCCCGAGAACAATGCAGAAATAGAAAGGGCCATTTTCTAATCCAATAAATAAGTGACTAAGGCTTCTTTTTAAATATCTGGTAGGCATATTTTAAGTAATATAAGTGTAATTTAAAGATTTCAGTTGATTAAAATCTTTTTTTTAATAAATTCTTTTTTTAAAGATTTTTTTTTAATTGCTTTTTTGACAAAGAGAAAGAGATACAGAGACAGAGAGAAGGGGGAGGGCCCAGAACAGTCTCCATAGTTGCACATCATTCGTTTTTCCACATAGTTTGGTTCCACAGGTGAGAGTGGGGCTGCACAGGGCAGGAACTGGGCCGGGGTCTTCACCCCGGTGAGAACTGAACTGGGGGCACTCCCCAGTCCAGCACACGGGTCCACACGGGCCGGGGCCGGGACTCGATCCTCGGTTCCTGGGGCTGCAAAGTGAGCACTCAACCCACTGAGCCATCTTGGCTTCCCCTGAGCAAAATCTTTTATTGCACTTTGATTGGATTGATAACAGGAAAGCTAGAGGGAATTTTAAGTTTTACTTTGGGAGTAAATTATTAGGTTAGTGTTCACCTACTCCAGTTCTCACCCAAGCACAAGTCTTCTCTAAAACACTCATTAGATGAACTTATAATCTTTATTTAAACAACTTCACACTTCAGTGAAAGCAAGCTCACATGCATTATAAATCAGCCCTTAACATTTCCGAATGGATGATAGAAAATTTCTTATATTGGCCTGAAACCTGCCTAATTTATACTTATTAGAACTTTTTCTTTTCTATTATATAAAGCAGCTGTCTCCAACCTTTTTGGAACCAGGGACTGATTTCGTGGAAGTCAATTTTTCCACGGATAGGATGGGGCTGGGGGTATGGTTTCGGGATGATTCGAGTGCATCACATTTGTTGTGCACTTTATTTCTATTATTACATTGTAATATATAATGAAATAATTATACACTCAGTAACTTTGTTTTTTTACTCATTTTGGCTAGGGTTAGCTTATGGGCTTACCAAAACTGACTGAGACAAGTAAGTGCACAGTGTGGGAAAGAAGTGCAGACAGAAGTGGTAAATAAAATAATGGGCAGGCCATGCATGGACTAAAAAAGTGTTGGATTCTGCTTAAAGCCTGTCATCAGATGCAGCTGTACAATTGAAGTACGTCAACTCACTTGTCACTATAAAGCCTGCCACCAGATACAGCTTCGTTGTCACTTGCCACTCACTGATAGGGTTTTAATATGAGTCTTCAAGCCATTGATTTATTATGGTCTCTGTGCAGTCAAACCTCTCTGCTAATGTTAATCTGTATTTGCAGCGCAGCACCGCCTCAGTTCCACCTCAGATCATCAGGCATTAGGTTCTCATAAGGAGTACACAACCTAGATCTCTAGCATACACAGTTCACAATAGGGTTCACACTCCTATGAGAATCTAATGCCAAGAGGTGGAGCTCAGGCGATAATGCAAACAATGCAGAGTGTCTGTAAATACAGATGAAGCTTCACTTACTCAATCATCACTTGCCTCCTGCTGTGAGGCCTAGTTCCTAACAGGTTCTTCTACTGGTCTATGGTCCAGGGGAAGGGGATTCCTGATATAAAGTAAATCTTACTTCCTGACACATGAAAGTTCTTCAAATATTTAAACAAACCAGTCATTGCTACACATTGTTACTGAACTATGATTAGAATAAATTGCTTTCCTTTACTAGCTCTATAGTATCTTGTATGATCTCCCCCAAAATAGTCAAATGATTAGTGCCCTTTGGAAGTGACTACTTTGGGGAAACTGGGATGGCTCAGCAGGTTTAAGTGCTCGCTTTGCAGCCCCTGAGACTGAGGATTGAATCCCAGCTCCAGCCCTGGTTGACCCATATGCTGAACTGGGGTGTGCCCCCAGTTCAGTTCTTGCTGGAGCCTATGTGGTAGGCTCCTGGTCCAGTTCCTGCCCTGCGCAGCCCCGCGCCCACCTGTGGAGTGAAACTACCTACGGAAAACTAATGCTGTCAACTATGGAAATTGCTCTGGGCCCTCCCCCTTCTCTCTGTCTCTCGCTGTCTGTCTCTCTCTCTCTGTCAAAAAACAAAATAAATCTTAAAAAAGAAAAGAAAGAAAATGACTACTTTGAGATATGCTGCCTTGCAACCATGAGGTCTGGGGATCAAGTCCCGGCTCTTACCTGTACAAACCCATATGTTGAAGTGGGATGTACCTTCCATGTGGAAGGTCCCTAGTTCCAGCCCAACGTGGCCCACATCCACCTGTGTGGAATTAAACTATGTTGAAACTGATGTACACCTATGGAGACTGCTCTGGGCTCTTCCCCTTCTCTCTGTCTCTTTGTCTCTCTCAATAAAATAAATCTTTAAGAAAGACATAGATGAGATCAAAGATAGCGGCATGAGAGGAAAACACCGATAACTGCCTGGGAAGGGCCTTGTGAACAGAGGGGAATCCACAGGGGAAACCCTGAGAAGAAACCTCAACTAAGATAACCACACAACGCAGAACAACACCCAAAGGTTAGAGAAAAAAGGGGAGAGCGGGAGAGGAAAGGGGAAGCAGCGGTTTGGGGACAGAGATTCGGAGCACGGCACGGGGCTGGCAAAAACAAAGGGGGTTTGGGGGACTACGGTCAAAGTGGAACTGGATCGAGGGCGGGCTGGAAGCCGAGACCTAGGGAGCGTGGAGTCCCCACAAGACTGGACAATTTAACATCCGAACTCAAGGGACAGCACGCAGTGCCCTAATCAGATCACAGAGCCTAAAGTGGAACAGGGACTGTGGAGCAGGGCGGCTGCACTTCCCGGCGGGCGGGGTGAGAGCAGGGCACCAGCCCACAACAGCTCAGCACCCCGATTTACAGAGGAGATTGACTGTGAAGGAGCGCCTTCTGAGGACAGGGCTCTTGGAGTGAGGGCTGGGGCTTGAGTGGGCATAGCTGCATTGGACGTGCTTAGAGTGAATCCGGCGGTCTCAACAGAGCCGGGAGCATAGAACGGCAGCCGCCCGAGTTACGGCCTGTGCGCACAGGGCTTTCAGCGCCCTGCCCACCAGGTCGCCCGGTGCCGCTGCCAGCGCGCAACTGGGCTTTCGGCACCCCACCCACCGGGCCGCCGCAACACCGCTGCTTGCTTGCCAGCACGCAATTGGGCTTTTGGTGTCCCGCTCACCAGGCCGCTGCGGCACCTCTGCCAGCGCGCAAGTGCGCAACCGGGCCTTCGGCACCCCGCCCACCGGGCCGCCGCAGCACCGCTGCCTGTGCGCAAGACCGGCTTTCGGAGCCCTGCCCACCGGGCCGCTGCAGCACTGCTGCCTGCTCGCGAGCGTGCAACTGGGCTTTTGGCGTCCTGCCCACCGGGCCTCTGGGGCGTCGCAGTGGTGTCATTCCCTGTGTGCAGGACTGCGTGGCCGACCAGGGCCTCTGCCAAGCCCCAGCCCACCCAAGTGCTGCCCTGCGGGCGTGGCTTACAGATACAATTGAAGGAGGGGCAGCCAGGCCAAGGAAAGACCAGAGCTCCTGTGCCCCGCCAGCACTGAACCACCAGCCCCCCTTCTGAAAGAGGAATCTGCTATTGTGTCTCAGGCCCGCCCTAGCTCCTACTCACATGCCCCCACCCCTGGCCACACCTTTACTACCCTGCTATCTAACAGCTAAGACAGCAACCTGAAGTGCCCCAGGACACAGAAGCTGTCTGCTTCCCCCAACCCTCTCCCAAAATCTCCTTCTCCCACAACTGAGTCCAAAAGAAAAA
>PVKE010037964.1:0-15663 GCA_004027555.1 Craseonycteris thonglongyai
ATGGCATTGCCATTTGTGAAGAGACCTTCCATTTATCGTATCAATGTACGGTATATTACGGTATGTTCGAAAAATGTCATTCATTAAAAATTTAATTAAAAAAAGAACTGGTGTTGCCTCGGAAGTGGGGGGTAGTCTTATACAGCGAATGTAGGCCTAAACCTATGTTTTAACTGTAAAATTAGGGGGTCGTCTTATATGCCCGGTCGTCTTATACGCCGGAAAATACGGTAGTTATGAGTAGTAGTATTTTGTGACACATTTATACCATGAGTATGATACAAAAGTATCATAGATTAGATGCTGAAATTTAATAAAAAATCATTTCAAATTTGCTCTTGCTCAATCTCTATATTCATTTTCTTGCTATCTCCTTACAAGTATACTTTCTGTAAATTATATGGAACTAGAGTTAATAATCCCCAGGGTCAACCATGTTTATCCTAATCCCCTGACCCCTTTGTACCCTTGCCTGCCAAGAATGTCCCTGGTAATGCTGACCTGTCACTAAGATCTAACATCAGTCTCTTCATGTGGAAGCCAGCATGCTTCAAATCTAGACCACAAAAAATAAAAAACTTCAATAATATGTCTCACATGACAAGGACCCTTCTGGCCCTGGAAGTCATCACTTATTGGCTAATAAGGTTATAAAGGGAAAGTCTAGAATGAAAAGAGAAAGTTCTAATTCTCCCTCTAAATTAAATCTAAATAAATTTGTAGAATGGAGATATAAGTATTTAACTACAATCTATGCTGTTATTTTGAGTGAGCAAATATACTGAAATCTTATGCTTAAATTAAGTGGCTTAAACTATATTGATGTGCTTGGTATCATTCGTTTGCTGTTCTTTTTAAAAGATAACATTTCAGGGGCATTATTGGGTTTATGCCCAGAATATCTAGGCCAATTTATCTCAGTACCTCACATTAATCTGTTAATTTTTAGAGACTGTTAATGCAACAGAGGGAAAAATAACAGAAGAGGGAAAAATAACAGAACAGGAAAACAAACTAAATAGAAAAGAGCAAAGAAGTTTGATTTAAAGAAATTTTGCCCAGACTTGATTTTTAAAATCTTCTTTTCACTAATATAAGTTACCACCTGATATTTTTGCACACTTTATTTATATAAGCTATTATTTTAAATTTCCAGATTTTTTCCCTCTAATTTTCTATGAATATTAGAATCCTAGTTGATTTGGAGGATTTTGGTTTTGTTTTTATCTCTAAGAGAGCCATGTCATAAAGTGATATTAGCATTTCTTATTTTTTTAAGTATAAAAGCTCATGAAATCAGCTTGACTCTGATGTGTCTGTGACTTTTCCTCCGTGGTCCATTTATTGTTATGCAGTAAGTTAACCCTTCCCAGATCCCAGTAGGAGATCTAGCTGGCTTCTGTCTGAGCTACTCCACTGGGAGCTGATTATTGTTTCCTCATAAGTCCTCCTACAAGGACTTCCTTATATATTACAAGCATCAGTGAAACTGGGGATCATTGATAACTATTTAGGATCAATAAGAAAAGAAAAGTGTATTTCCCCCTTTGCTGCCAGTTGCATTCACATTAATTAGGAAGTGGCAAACTTGTCAGTAAACATCTCTTTTATACAGAGAAAGATGAGGATTATTATATCCACCTAGTAAACAACAGGAATCCTCTTGCATTATTTATGGATTTAGTCATCTGAGCACAATTGGGTCTCTTGGTAACTAACTCCTGCTCACATTAAGCTTTTACTTTGTAATTTCAACATGATTCATTCTCACTACTACCATTTTTTCATAATAGTATAAGAAAAATCACTCTTCTGATTACTCAATCAGCTGAACGTATTCTGTCTCTAGTGCTATGCAGACACTGTTGTGGGATAAACCATGTTAATATTGTTCCATTTAATAAACCAGGTTTCAGAGCTCCTTGAACTCTTTGTTAAGTATAATCCAACAGCTTTCACTTCACTAGGGCATTGATCTTATTCTGTTTCCTATAATGCACATTTTGGATATAGTGATTTATTTCACTCCCGATTATTCAAATGCAATGACAACATGGTTTTACGTGCTGAAGGATAATCCCAGACCAACAGAACTTTTTTTTTGCATCCTGAATAATAAGCGGGTTTCATTTATTTTTAACAAAACGAAGACGAGCAACTAAATTCTGAATTCTATTAGATTTACTTCACAGCTGCCTCGGTAGCCTTCCATTTACATATTGATATATGCGTAACACAGGTATCCGTGTTCTTTTAGCTCAAACCAATGTTATCTGTTCCCTCTCATGCCAAGAACGTTTATTATTCTGCTCTTTAAAACATAGCTCAAGATTCAGCCTACATGAAAACATTCTGGAATTGACTCTCCTTATTCTATTTGTTAATCTTTTAAAATTTAAATTTATGGGAAATTTCAAAGTTTCACAAAAATAAAGAGAATAATATAATGAGTACTACTGGTATAGTAGGTTTTAACATGTTGTAACTATTGGTCATTTGCCACTCCTCACACACTTAAAAAGATTTTTGTGGGTTATTTTAAAGTAACTTCCAGATAAGATCTATTGCATCTATAAATACTTAATTATTTTTAAAACATAACAAGAGTATTATTATAACACTAAATAAAATTAACAATAATTATTTTTCTTTAAAGATTAATTTTATTGTTTGAAAGAGAGGGAGAGAAGAAGGGAGGGCCCAGAGCAGTCTCCATAGTTGTACATCATTAGCTGTGACAGTTTCATTTCACACAGGTGGATGTGGGGCCACACTAGGTGGGGACCAAACTGGGAGCCTCCCACATGGGAGATGAGAAGCTTCACTGTCATCCTGGTGTACCAATTGCACCATAGTTCTACATACGGGTTTGCATGGGTAGGGGCCAGGAATCAAACCCCAGACCTTGCTGTTGCAAGGCAAGCATTCAACCACTGACTCATCCAGATATCCCCGAACAATAGTTCTTTAATATTATCTAATATTGAGAACATGTTTAATTTTTTTTCCCTTTGCCTCAAAAATGTGTTTATATTCGATTTGTTTAAATCTGGGTTTGTGAAGTTCTCCATAGTGTATTTGCTTAGAATATTTAATTCACTTTGATTCTGACAAATCTAGCTCCCTTTTTCAGAGCATTTATTTGTTGAGAAACTAGCTTTCTTATTTATCCTTCCAACATTTCCTCTGTATTGAAGGATGGAGCTTGTTGGACTTGATTCGTGTGTAACCCACAGTCAGTCACACGGATATCTCCTAGGCTTAGTCTTCTGGAAGTAGCCTGTTCGTGACACTTAAATAACAATTGCTGTGCCTCGTATAAATAAATACAATTATAAATAAAAGGAAGGGATATAATCAAGAGAGAGTTAAATATGGAATTTTACAATAATTATATTGATATTTGCTGACCTTACTAAGCAGCTTTCATGGTGAATTATCTGTAGGGTAGCATGGTTCTTGGCCCATCATTTAAAAAGACCCCAGCTCAAAGAAGAACTTGCATGATCATTATACACAAGATGTACATGCTTCACCTGCAAATACAGATACAATTGACTGAGTGTATGTAGGTTTCTGGTGTGCTGGAAAGCCATGCTTAGTAAGATGGATCTTTTCTACAGTTAAAACCACCCTGTTATCTGTGTCTTAGAAATTATTTTTTAGATTTATACAGTTGAGAAACCAACTGGTTTCCTTTCCAAACATTTATATTTTTCTCACCCCAGTAGCAGGAAGTTCATTCCAGATTGCATTCTTTTGTTTGAATTGTATTTCTTTTAAGTGAGAATAGAAGCAAGTTGAGATGTATGATAAAATTTCAATATATTGTACAAATGATGGTGTTGCTACATATTTGCATAACGTTGCATGAGTAATTCATTCAAAGTACACTGTCTGAATTCTCAGATAAGAGGAGTAGAGTGCTAAGGGAGTTTCTGAGAAGAGATACGGGAATTTTACACATTCTTTTTTTCAACTATTTGAAATACTAAAGATTTTATGCACTGCAGCTATATAGGGAAAAGGACTTTAGATTTATATAACTAGTATAGATCTGCACAAAGTTAATTGTTTCTGGAATTGGGTTAGTAGTGGTTTCATTTTGTTTTTATTCTTTGGTGTTATGTTATGATGGAGCAATTCTGAGATAAAATTTGTGAAACAGACCTTAGAGAGAGAACCTTATAGAGAACCTATTACAATTCTATTTAGTTTCTCAAAAGATTTATATCTCTTTCAGAGAGCCAAATTGGATGAGTAGGTAAAAATAAAATGATTTCAAAGAACCCAAATTTAGTTTTGTGATCTTCTTTTACTTATAACAGTGTCATCTTCAAATCTTAGGGTCCTGATATGGTCAAATCTCTTTTTTTCCAAATTTATCATTCTTGAGATTCTGACATATCCTGATGAGTAAAAAGTCTAATATCTTGCTCTTTGTCAGTTCTTACTCTTAGCCTCCTTGGGCATCTTTGCCCACAAGTCATCAGACATTGCTAAGTTTAAAGGAATCAACCCTACTTCTACATGGCGGGTATACAGAGTACGGCAAAATCACATCAGCTCACGTATATACACCAGTCCACAGATAGCATTCTTCCAAACTATAGCATTTTTTTTTATCCACTCCTGTACAAGTCCCCTCATACCCTAAGTTTAGAGCACCCCTAGTTCAGTCCCATTTGCTCAGTGGTTGGTTCCCAAAGCTTGGCACAGTGCCAGGGTCATTGGTACCAAAGGACTTTCAATCTTAGCAACAAGTTTCAGCGAGATCTGTCCTTGTGCCTTGATTACTCAAACCTAGTTGGTCTTAACCATGAATATGCGTAAGGAACATGCGAACAGCTTGAATAAAAGGACTTACGCCTTCACTATCCCACATAGTTCTCTTTCAGGAGCTCTGGAATGAATCCAAGACTCTTCCATTTTAATCTCATTCCAGGTTTTTCCGATGAAAGTGGAAATCTCTTACCTACTAGAGCAGTGATCTTGATCCATTGTTGCATACTTGAATCCATAGGGGAACTTTCAAAGGATGCTAATGCCCAGGACCTTGTCTTCACTCAATTAAATCAGAATGTTTGAGTTCAGCAAGGTCATGGACATTTTCCAAAAGCTATACAGTGATTTAAATCTGCAGCCTGATCTAAGAACCTCTACCCTAGACTAGTAGGATAAACATAGATCACTAGGCAGCTCCTCCTCCAAGCGGTGAGAGTCCCTTTGGGGTACTTAATGTTTTTCCTATCTCGTAACCTTCATAAAGGCCGCTACTGTCCACTATACCATGCTTTCATTGTCTTTCTAAGTTCAGGGACACCTGTTCTTTTCATACAAATTGGTCTTTCCAGCATTGTGCATACTAAATGAACACATATCTAGTTAAGAAATAGGTGAGCACTCACTTAGATTTGCACACTTATATACCTTATCCTGTAGCAGTTGCAACTGATTGTGTTCCCCAACACAGAGAAAGTCTTCCATTGCTATAATTGTTATATCCTTATACACACTCCATCACATAGCCCTACACTACTAGGTGCTAAGTTTCCGTATACAGAATCTGAGTGTTGTCTACCCTCTGGGCCCTGACTATAATTGGGGATCAAAATATCAGGCTCCTCCATCTTAGTTTGGTGATAGAATCCTGAGCAGGGTGGAGATCAGCAGAAGTTTCAGCAAAGACCGTAAAAAAGGGGCCATGTAACTCAGTCTGAGTAAGACCATTTGCGCTAGTTTAATAAAGACTTAACTTTAACCAAATGTTTTATCTGCTTCCTCAATAAATGAATGAATGGTTTTTAAAACCAATGGAGGGAAATGGCAAAGGGAGAAAGGGCACTTTAAACATCTTGCTCTTTTTCTTTAAGACCTATTTACCTTAAAGCAAGTTTACATCTGTGTTCAATAAGCAATAAAATTGTGACATGGTTTAAATAATCCAGTAGAACAATATCCTGGAGAAATAATATATATGAATCAAAATTATTTGACCATTTTTAACAGTGCAAATGTAAATATCAATTATGATATGGTAGATTAAAGTGGCTAAAAGTATTTATTTTTATTTTTAAACTCATGATTATTTATACGTGTGAAGAAATCGAAGACATAGCCACTCAAAAGCCATCCCAACAAACTTCCAATGTAAAACAACAAATACAAAAACAAAACTGCAAATGGAGCTTCAAGACAAGTCCTATAAGCATCCCCTTACCATCAATTTATTACCAGTAATCCCTTTCTAGTATATATAAGAATTCAGGAGTGGCCAATGATATCCAAACAATTATTAGAGATATGTGATGTCTCCCAGCAACTCTATGAATAGCCTGTGTTGAACATAAACTATTATCAGAGCCTATATATTATTTGTCTTTTAAATAATTCATTTCTAAATATACTCCATATGTGACTTGAAATTCTTAATAATAGCTGATAAAAGCTGCGAAAGGTCAAGTGTGTGTGTGTGTGTGTGTGTGTGTGCGCCCCTGCACGTGCACCAGTGTGCTTTTTTTGTGTCACAAAATCCACAGAGGGTTATCTATTATTTAAAAAAATAAATACCTACAGGATTAATGTATTAACAACTGTGATTATTAGAAATACTCCTACAAAAATTTTGCTGCAAATAAAGAATTAAAAGATTTTGTCTGACTACATAAGACAATGTTAGGTTAATAGCTAAGTTGTAGAGCAATCACAGACATTCAGATTTGCTATAAATAGCTTTATGCTTCTCCTTTAGCCATTACTTGTCAAAAGCAAGATGGAGGACAGGCTGGCATCCACGAATGCCTCCAGTATGCGGGCCCCATGCCAGCCCTCACCCAAGCCTGCCAGATCCCCTGCCAAGATGACTGTCAGTTTACCAGCTGGTCCAAGTTTTCTTCATGCAATGGAGACTGTGGTGCAGTTAGGACCAGAAAGCGCACTATTGTTGGTAAGAATAATTGGGAGGCCGAAGACAACACTTGTCAAGGTAAAAGAAAAAAACACACAGAAAAGCCAGACCAAGAGAGTTCTGACAACGTATTTGGAATATGCGTAGTTATACCTTACTGTTGCTCTATTTACACCTAATATATCGATGGAGTCGCATGTGTATTTTGATGTAAGTTGGCGGTGACAGGTAAATGTACTTATAGTAAAAGGAAAAAGTAGCCATAAAAATCAAACTCTGTCTTCCTGTACATTATATGGAAAATTATTTTTGTGTTTAATATGTATGAATATTTTTGGTGGATGGCCTTGCAGACTGTGAAGTGCTTAAAAAAAGTATTTTTTTTTTGCAAATAAGAGGAAGGATGGCCACTTTATTTTCTTAACTCGTTCTCACTGTCACAGCCTCAGGTTATCCTTCATGCCCTAGAAAACGATTATGGCATCAATTCTGTAACTGAGAACTACATTTTAGAAGGCAGTCACAGTGACGAAAAGCAGTAATATAACATGCAAAAACAGTCTGACTAAACTAAGTCCTGATGCACTCAAAAATATTGTCAGTGGCAAAAGAAACCCAAAACTATCAGTGCTAATGAACTGTTCAGAATTTAAAAGTTATAAATGAGCCAATTGTCATTATGAAGACTGTTGAAAACTATACAAGGCAGCTTATGAGAGTTACAGCTAAACATATAAAACATGTAATTATATGCAATATAATTAAATAGTATATATGACACAATGTATTAGATAATATATAAATATATGTGATCTGATTAAAATAATGGCATTTTTCAAGCACATATTACTGTTACATTTGTTTTCTTATTTTAAAAGGGGATTTATTTAGGTTTATATTCAAACCATTTCTAATATTTTATTCTGTTATTAAATATCCTCATTTTGAATATCATTGCTGTTTTCTACATTAGTCACCAAGTATGTCAAAATTATTACTCTTTAGAAATACAGAAAGATGCAAAATCATAATCAGAAAGTAAATGCAAAAATCTCATTTTCTGAATTGTAATCTGATATAGCCATATCATCTATCTGGAATTACCAAAAAGCTGTGCAGTTCAGTGCAATGACTCTGTATTTCATACTTTTGCATGTTATAAAGGAGAGATTTATGCAGCTGCCTGAGACTTCCCAGTCAGTGAAAACACATGATCATTTGAGAGGATTTGAATCATTTTGAAGAGTATAAAATTCAACACAACAGTTAATGCCTTGTGGAAATGGACAGTTTTTAAATGAGAAAACAAGAAAGATTTCACTATGCAAAGCACCCAATATTAACAAGAGACTATATGGAAAGCACTGTGGGATAGGAAAACAACATATATTTACTGGGCTACTACTGAATATGGTTAACATAGAGAAAGGAGATTTAGGAAATGAGAAAATTTAGGGATGCTTAAAATTAATGATATTTTTCCAACGTAAATTTCTCTACAGGAAAAAGTAAAAAGAAAGAAAAATGCAAAAATTCTCATTTGTACCCCCTGATTGAGACTCAGTATTGTCCTTGTGACAAATATAATGCACAGCCTGTGGGGAACTGGTCAGACTGCATTTTACCAGAGGGCAAAGTGGAAGTGTTGCTGGGAACGAAAGTACAAGGAGACATCAAGGAATGTGGTCAAGGATACCGTTACCAAGCAATGGCATGCTATGATCAAAATGGCAGGCTCGTGGAAACATCCAGGTGTAACAGCCATGGTAATACAGTTTTTTTCTTCTATGTTGTATATTTGCTATCTTTGGGGGTAGAGGTAAATAAAATGCACATGTATGAGACTAGAGGGAACTGAAGGTTCAATGAAGTGTGTTCAAAGTTAAACATTATAGGGTAGCATAGTGTATCATTTATATGTAACAGGACATTCAGTGGCACTTGTCTTGTTGTCCAGAAGTTGGCAACTAAGTCCCCAAATTGATGGCAAAGAAGCCTTACAGGTAGGCAAAAATGGTGTCAGAAACCTTTCTTGGAGTTGATCCATTGAATAAGCCCAACCATCCCCAACCAGGTCTGTGTATAGACATTGAGGGAAAAGGAGATGAGATTTGAATTCAGTTTGAGAATGAAGTTTTATACTAGACAGACTATTAACAACCAAACTGGAAAGATTTACAATGTGCCCAAAATGTTATTAAGTGGCAGGCAGGAAAGAAAGACTGACAGCTATAGTTGGTGAAAACTCAAACTCTTGTTTATTTCTCATTGAGTTGAGATGGGTCAAGAAAATTTTAAAAAGTAAATACTCTTAGGAAACTCTGCCTACTTTTTTTTATTTTAATAAAATAAAACAAAACAAAAGAAGCTAAAGTACAATGATAAAATTGAGTTGCCAGAAGTTTATGAATAATGGCCGTGTTTGCCCAATATAGATAGTGAACCCTTTGGTCAGCCTTAAACAGTCATAAATCTCACATATTTGCAAACACTGGACACTGGTCCTCCTACTTCTTCATGGAGGGAACCTAAGAATGATGATTTAAATTGCTAGAAGGAAGGTACATGGGAATTACGCCCCCAATCTTGCTGAAATAACTTCTATTTATAATAGAATGGTGTTCCTCTAGTTTTATTATATGGTTCAGAAAAACAACATGAACTAATAGGATCAACTCACTTTTAAAAACCATCAAGGTATCATACTGACATATTTGTTGGAATCTCTTAATCTCAACAAAGAAGTTTCCAAAACTATATCCTATTTTTATCTTATTTCGTAATTCCTATTTTATCAAAGTTTAAGCACCAAGTTCTCCATGATAATGAAGCTCTTCTTCAGGTTAATATATGAGGGCTGACTGGAAAGTATCCAGCCATATAATATGAAAAATAGAGGCATTTATGGCTGGATTTTTTCCAGACATCCCTTGTTATGTGTATTGCTAAATTTAAGATTATTCCATATATTTAGAACAACAACTATAAAAGAAAAGAGTTGGGGAAGCTGGAATTGCTCAGTGGGTTAAGTGCTTGTTGCAGCCCTGGGGACTGAGGGTCGAGTCCCGGCCCCGGCTCGTGCAGACCCACATGCTGAACTGGGGTGTGCTTTCCATGTGGGAGGCCCCCAATTCAATTATTGCCCCCTAGTTTGGCCCCTGGCATGAAGGGGCGTGCCTTCCATGTGGGAGGCCCCCAGCCTAGTTCCCACCTTGCATGGCCCCTGCCCGCCTGTGTGGAACAAAACCATGTCAAAAACTGATTATGTACAACTATGGAGACTGCTTTAGGCCCTCCCACTTCTCTCTGTCTCCATCTCTGTCAAAAACAATAAAAATAAATCTTAAAGTTCAATGTTTATAATAGGTACACTTTGAGTCAATCTCTATGAATAACAGTATTTTATTATCTACATCAAGTAATGTTTGTGCTATAAATTAGATACCAGGAAAAATGTAAATGTACTTCTCATTCTGAGATGATATGGTAATGTGTAAGATCATAATTAGCCATTAAAATTAAAAATTGAAGATTGCCTTTAAAATGTATTCTCCTGAAATATAGCATGTAAGTGTTTCCTTACAAATTGTTATGCATAGTGAATCATGAGGGTAAATCATTTGTTTTTAACATAACCTGTGAGCTTTCAGAGTGACTCACAGATATTCACACTTCTACTCTGATCTGTTAATTAGATGCATGAGTTTTTCAGTAAGCCACTTAACAGTCTATCTTATTTTTAGGAAAACACTTTTAAAATATCCTGTGACTCTCACAAAAATGTTTAATCACTAAAAAAAAAAAAAAAAAGTAAAAGTACAAAAATAATTGAAATTGGCCAAAGGCAGTAGACTTCCTAACAGTATTGTCAATCAAAGCATGAAGAAAGCAGTAATGTATTCTGGAAGAAAAGTACATACAGAAAAGAGAAAAAAAAAAAGAAAAGGCCGATGATGGAACTCAACTTCATGAAAATTGTGAAAGAATGTAAGATCGTTAACTAAATGAATGTTCTGTGTATTTTTCCAGCATCATTCCTTTCTCATTAAATCTGGCCTATGATGGATGTCCAATGGAATATTTTAGTAAACACTAAAATATTCACTCAAAGTAAAGTCTTAGAAAATTGAATCTCTACCTGATTCCTTTGGAAATTACTACTTTTTTAAAATATACATTCTATACATTCTATCCGTTCTGATGGTGTCAGTGGAATGCAATAACTTTGGCATTCAATCCTATGCACACACTAAATTGCTCTCTATGACCACTGACTTGTCTCAGCTTTCTGCCAAGTCAGCTTTCCACATTGATGGTAGAAATGGGATTTTAAAGTGGCTTTCAAGAAAAAGTCTCTTTTCTACTTCTAATTTAAATATTAAATTGACCCCCACGTATATGCAATGCAAAGACACTAATCCCCTATTCAATAATGGCCTTAAGGCATTTCTGTTTGATTTGTGTTGTTCATCTGTGGGTCATATTATCAATTATTATACAAAGATAAAGCAGTTTTACTTTCACCAGTTCAACTGTAATGTTTAGACAGTTTCCTATGTAATCACCATTTTTTAATGTCTTAAACTTGAGGCACAATTCTATTAAGTCTAGAATTCCTCGTAATAGTAGACTATTGAAAAGTGAGATATCCATTCTCCAAATATCAGATCTTAAAGTATACCTTAGGAGCCATATAAATGTTTATCCATCCTTATGCATAGTATTAAATATAATTTTTGCAAAAATATTGATATATAAATACATTTTGGGCATTTTTCAAAACAATATAAACTGTATACATTTACTTTTGATATCAAATCTTGTAAGTTGTCACTATAGCAACAAATTTCATATCACTCAGAACCCCAATCAGACATTTTCTTTCATTACTAGTATCCTCTAAGGTCTTGATTCATTTACTAGAAATGTACACATCAAGGAAAATGATGGGAAATGCAGACATTCAGCCCACTTTGCAGATCTATGGAGCCAGAATCTGCATTTTGACATGATTCCCAGGGGATTTCTGTAACACATTTAAAGTTTATCTCACTGGGTCATGCAGACAGTCACAGGGTTTGGTAGGAATCAGAAGCCTGAACATTGGTGGGGAGGTCAGTTGAGATTGCTTTCCAGAGACCCACAATCTGATGCTGTCTGGGAAAAAAAGTCAACACATTCCATGTGATAATCACGTGATTACCAGCTGTGGGGACGAGAACATTAGGACGTGCTTGAAATGTATAAGGATGGTCTTCATAGGGTCAAAACCTATTTAGGTATAATTTTGAAAGTAGAATGAGTCTATAGCAACTTCTGTGGAAAATTCTTTGGCAAAATATTGGCAATTTAATGATTGCCCTGAGGGAAGAATGTCTTTTTCAGTTCAAGCAGAGATAAGATAGAGCCCTAGGTTTATTTACTGGTCTATATATAAACAGAGTAACCTATTTTATTAAAGGGCTGTGTGCATTTGACTTTGTGTACTCAATAATCATGATCCAGTGGCTCTAACATTATCAGGACTTAGACATTTTGACATCATGCTGGTGTTCAGACAGCTGTAATACTTTTTTTTTTAGGTCACATACCTCTTTTAATTATTTCAGTGTGTATTTTAACAAAAATCACTTTGAATAGTTCAGAGTAGTTTGTCTCACAAGATTAATTTCCTTTTAAAATTACATTTAAAATAGAGTGATTATATTGATTCTGCCATGTTTTCTTTCTTTGTCTACTCTGTTTATTGATGATATTCCAGAAAACGTCTGGACATTAATGAGTGGGTTTAGCAATTGCTTTTGGAAGCATCTGTGGGATTCAAAGTGAACCCATTAAAGTTTAATATTTTGTGAAAACATTTGCTGGCATCCAAAGTTACTCTTTACAGGGTTTACCTCATAGTTGGTTTGCAATACAGCACTAATTACTGCAATAGAAATAAAGCTCTGTACATTTTACAAGTGAAACAACAGTATTTTCATAAAATATTTTCATATTATAACTATAGCTTCCACTTATATGAAAACTTTTCATATTATTGTTTAATAGTCTAAGTTATCTACATCCTTATTTCACCCGCCTCCCACAGTTATGATGCAGATGATTTCAAAGCCTGTATCTTGTATAAATGACCACCTCCAGCTGCTACAAGAAACTGTAAATACTAGGTCCTGCCTTATCAGTCAGAGATTGTGGTACATTTACTACAGTTGTGGGATTGTTTTCTACTAGAATTATGGGAACAAAAATGAACCATCATTAAGACTAAAAAAAAATACATCTTGAGGTATATTTGTGGTACAAGTGCCCAACTGAATTTTTAGAAATTCATATAGTATTCAATTTACTCAATAGATTTTAGTTCAGGAGCATGTATTTTTAAGACATTGTATAGAACTCAGGGTACAGTTGATAAAAATAATTATGAATATGGGGAGATCTAACGATAACTTATATGACCACTTTACCATAATATACGGGCATGTATTACTTTCTGTAATGGGGCTCTATAGAAAATTATGTAAGTTTAATATTAGAGATTAATTAGAAACAAAATTGAATGAGATATTGTTCCTTATCATAGTGGATGCTTGTTTTTGAGGAATAGCATGTTTAATTAAACTCGGCAGAAAGGTAATGAATAGAGTCTTATGAACAAGTTAAAATGGAGTGCTGATATCTGAAAAGCTTTTTCAGTTGATAGTATTTATTTTCTAATTCATTCAGAATTTAAATCATTTGATAGCACAGATACAGCTGGTATTTATTTTGCAGTTAATTCACTACTGAGATCTTTTTTTTTCCTTTCAAATATGAAAGAGAGTCAGTGAGTAAGGGACAGCCTTTTCTTGAGGTAATAGTTGCAACTTTAAAGAGCCAGGGAAAGAAGGAAAGGACTATTCTGGATACTTGGGCATAAAAAGAAAGTGGTTGCCTAGGACTGAATTTTAATAGGTGTGGATATCAGCATTATTTTGAAACAAGCTCCCTGAAGGAATATTATGGAGAGAGAGAGACTTTCATTGGAAAATTTCCTGCAGCAACCACTCATGTCATGTGTGATGGAAAACTATCCAGTGTTAGTATTTAGTTCTGTTTGCTCCATGACCCAGAGACTCAACTCATCTATTATTTAATAATATGGTTTTCAAACTGGTCTCCACTAAACCCCACAAGCCAAGCTGTTAAACATAGGCCGCAATATATCCCATACATTTAACTAAGCTGTCTTTTCAACTTTTCTGGAAGAAAGTGCTCTGCTTCTTAAATTTAACTGCCAAGAATAATTCATTGTTTGCAACAGTAAATAAATAAATTTGATCTTGCTTTTAGTAACAATTTCTGCTGTTACATTTGACTCCATATCCTTTCCATTGACTCCTGGCCCCTTATTGCCTCTAATGCCTTGGAGAAGTGATAATGGTAATTTCAATGAAATAATTAGACTGATAATCTTCCTGATATGTAAGGTAATTTTATTGATGTAACCACAGAGTTATTCATTACTTAGGTTGTGTTACAAGGTTTTGTAATTCATAGAGATGCTAAATGACCTATTTGAATCCATATATAAGTATTTCTATTAATAAAGTCCTGCAACACCAAGAGTTACAAAGCTCTGTATTCCATCTGGCCCTCAAAAGTGAACTTAGTTTCATTCCTATAATTATGTCTTTTTCTACTTTAAAGTATTATCATAATGGTCATGTAGTATATAAGGCTTATGTATAGGAATTTTTAAAGAAATGAATGAAGGTGGCATTACATATTAGACATAAACCATACCTATGGACTCAATAAGTAACCTGAGAGCAAACCAACAAATGTGTTTGTGTTTTAAATTTAAATTTTAAAGCAAAATCTTTAGTTGTATTTACTCTCCATTTTATCCCATTTCCTTGTAGTTGTATTGAAAGTCAATTTAGTCCTTAGAGGAAAGTTAGTTAATTTTCATAAAACAATATCAACTCCTCTTATAGTCTTTTAAAATAGCCATGAAAAAAACCTTAAGAAATTTATCCACATAACAGTTTTCTCTCTCTTTGCCATAAGTTTGACCTTTAAAGCTTTAAAACTTTAAATTATGGAATAATTTAAGAAAAAACTTTCTTAAGTTCAAGCGATTTTGTTTTTAATTTGTTTGTTTGCTCTTCCACTTTTTTTTTTTAATATCTGGAAATGGAAATGAACAAACCTACTTTAATAAAATATTAAAAGTCTGTACAGCTTAACAGATGAACCCAATTTTAATGCATAATAACTATAACTTATGCAAATTATCTATTTCTCACTTTTTTTAGTGAGATGCTATAGGAAAAAGTCATTAAGTATTGGGATACAGTATCTGAGACATCTTCCTAGAGATTCACGGTTCATATGAGCACACACACACAACAGACAGCCCAGGGTAAATAGCCCTGTTTAACCCAGATTAATGCAGCAAGTTTCTAACTTATTTGACTACAAAATGCTTTCTGTAAAGGATTATGTTTAGTCCTTATTTACAATCCCACAAACTGTTTTTTTTGTTGTTGTTGTTGTTTTGTTTTTGTTTTTTATTTATTTTTATTGTTAAATTTAATGGGGTGACATTGGTTGGTAACAATTAGATAGTTTGAGAGCCAATTCTTAAGGGAAAAGATGGAGTAAGCTATAGATAAGATTTCTCTTGAAAATAGCTTAAAACAGGCACACCACTTTTACTTACTCCCTGGTAATCAGAAAAATACAAATTAAGACCAATATGATAGCTT
>PVKE010037965.1:0-15663 GCA_004027555.1 Craseonycteris thonglongyai
GCATGTTCATTGCAGCACTGTTCACAGTGGCTAGAACATGGAAACAACCAAAATGCCCTTCAATAGATGACTGAATAAAGAAGTTCTGGTACATTTACACGATGGAATACTACTCAGCAATAAGAAAAGACGAAATACAGTCATTTGTGAAAACATGGATGGACCTTGAAACCATCTTATTAAGTGAAATAAGTCAGACTGAAAGAATCAGGAAACATATGACCTCACTTATAGGTGGATTATAAAACTGAAAGTAACAAAGAAACAAAGACTTATGGACACACTCAATAGTTTGGTGATTACCTGAGGAAAGAGGAGGAGGAGGGAGGGAGAGTGAGCACCAGACTTGTGGACAAACTCAATAGTTTGGTGACTACCTGAGTGAAGGGAAGGAGCGGGGAGGAAGAGTGGGGAGGGGGTGGGCACCAGATATATGGTGATAGAGGGAGAGCTGATTCTGGGTGGTGAGCACGTAATGCAATACATGAATGATGTGGTGTGGATTTTTACATCTGAAAAATGTGTAATTGTTGCCAATCGATGTCACCCCAGTAAATTTAACAATAAAAAAAATTCAATAACTATAAATAAAAAAAGAACAAAATATCTACAGCCTTGAAAATTGGGCAGATAGTTCCTGAGTGGTATATATGCTGCCTTAAAATTAAGTTTGTGAACTTGCCCACAATGCACTTATGTTGGCAGCACAGTATAAATAACTTGGTAAGGTTTTGAAACCTTGGTATATGAGTGGCTAACAGATGAGTTCATGTTGATGCAAGGTGGTATCCTGATGAGTAGTGTTTATTAATTTTGTTTATGTGTTTGTTTGTTTTTAGAGCCAAGAAGTTTCTATTCTAATGAGTCTTTGAGTTTACAATAGTAATAGACTTTTACTTTATTTTTTATTATTTTATTTACTTTTTAATTGTTAATTTTATTGGGGTGAAATTGGTTGGTGATAATTACAAAGGTTCTAGGTGTACAATTCTACATTACATTGTGTATGTATTAGAATGTGTTCTCACCACCCAGAGTCAGTTCTCTTTCCATCACCATATATTTGATACCATCTCCACAGTCCCCCATTCCATCCTATCTCCCACCAAACTCCTCCTTTACCATCAGGTAACCACTAAACTATTGACTGTATCCATGAGTTTTTACTTCTTTGTTACTTCCAATGTTATATTAAACCTATGGGTGAAGTCATATGTTTCTTGATTTTTTTCAGTCTGACTTATTTCACTTAATATGATTGTTTCAGGGTCCAACCATGTTGTCAGAAATCACTCTATTTCATCTTACTGCTGAGTAGTATTCCATTGTGTAAATGTACAACTTCTTTATCCTGTCATCTATCAAATTACACTTTGGTTGTTTCTACAACTTGGCCACTGTGAACAGTGCTAAGAGGAATTTTGGGGTACGTATATCTTCGTGAACTAAGTATTTTCAAGTTTTTTGGGATAGATACCCAGAAGAGGGATTGCTGTGTCATATAACAATTCCATTCCTAAAATTTTGAGTAATGTCCATATTGCCTTCCATAGTGATTGTACCAATTTACATTCCCAGCAGTAGTGTATGAGGGTTCCTTTTTCTCCACAGCCTCTCCAGCACTTGTTATTCTTTGTCTTGTTGATTCTAGCCACTCTAACAGGTGTGAGGTGGTATCTCATTGTTGTTTTATTTGCATTTCCCTAATTCCTAGTGATGTTGAGTATTTTTCATATATCTGTTGGCTATTTGTATGTCTTCATGGGAGAAGTGTGTTGATGTCTTCTGCCCATTTTTCAATTGGATCATTTGTTTTTTGTTGTTATTGTAGCAGAAAATTAGTAGAAATAATATATAAATACAATAAAGTTGAAGGATACAAAGTCAATATACAAAAATCTATAGCATTTTCATATAAGAACAATGAAACTTCAGAAAAAGAAATGAGAAAAACAGTACCTTTTCCTATCACAGCAAAAAAAAAAACCCCAAAACAAAAAAACAAAACAAAAGACATAGGAATAAACTTAACAAAGAATGTTAAGGACTTATACTTGTAAAACTATAAGATACTATTCAAAGAATTTGAAAAAGACACAAAGAAATGGAACGATATTCCATGTTAATGGATTGGAAGGATAAATACAGTTAAAATGGCCATATTATCCAAAGAAACATATAGATTTCATGCAATTCCCATAAAAACCTCACATTCTTTTAAGAAATAAATTTTGTTAATCATCAGATTCTTATAGAACCACAAAAGACCCTGAATCACCAAAGCAATCTTATGAAAAAAGGAAAAGGCTATTGGCATCACATTCTCTGACTTCAATCTATACTATAAAGCATCAACAACCAAAACAGCTTGGCACTGGCAGAAAAAATAGGCATACAGACCAATGACCAGAATCAAAAACCCACAAATAAACACAAAAGTACATGGACACATGATTTTTGACAAAGGAGCAAAAAATATACAACGGAGAAAAGAAAGTCTTTTCAGTAAATGGTGCTGGAAAAATTGGAAAACCACATGCAAAAGAATGAATCTGGACTGTGAACTGTTACCATATACTCAAATTAACTCAACCTGGATTAAAGACCTCCACATAAGACCTGAAACGATAAAGTGCATAGAAGAAAACATCGGTATTAAACTTCTAGGTCCTGGGTTCAGGGAGGACTTTATGAACTTGACCTCAAAGGCAAGGGAAGTAAAAGCAAAAATAAATGAACGGTGTTTATTATTGTTGTTGCATGTTTTTGTCTATTTCTGCAGGAAGGTCGGAGCTTTAATTAGAGCAATGAACAAACATTAACTTTTTGTTAACTTGGCAAGAGTGGAATCAAAATACGGGACATGTTAGTTCAAGTTGATGGGGACAATGCCATGAAAAACAAAAAACAAAAACAGAAGTATACAAAAGGACTGAACATTTTTCTGAAGGAAGAGAAAGTATCACTGATGAAGAGAGGTCAGGGTGGCCAGTAACAAGCAGAACTAATGAAAACATTGCAAAAAAATTATTGAGTTTTGCATCAAAATCATTGGTCAACTGTAAGAAGCATAGCAAACAAAGTAAACATTGATAGAAAAATAATTAGAAAAATCTACACATAAAATAGTGGCATGAGACAGATGAGTGAAATCATGGTCCTAAAGGAGCTCACCAATGAAATAATGCAAAAAGAGTCAAAGTTTGTCAAAACCTTTTGGACAGGCAAGCCACTGTTTTGGGTCACATTATCACTGGTGATGAAACATGGTACCAATATGACACTGAAATAAAGCATCAAAATGCACAATGGAAGTTAGCCAATTCTCCATGACCAAAAACATTGTCAGTCCAAATGAAGAGTAAAAATGATGTTGTTAATTCTTTTCAATGTTAGAGGAATTGTTAATTATGAATTTGTACCAACTGGACATGCAGTTAACCAAGTTGCCTATTTGGAAGTGCTAAAAAGGCTTCATGGACGTTAGAGGAAAAATAATCTGAACTTTTCATCAACAGCTCATGGCTCTTGTATCACGACAATGTACCACCTCACACAGCATAGTTTGTGAGAGAGTTTTTAATCATCAAACAAATAACTGTATTAGAACACCCTTCCTACTCATTTGATCTAGGCCCCAATGACTTTTTATTTACCTGAAGATAAAGAAAATATTGAAAGGAAGACAATTTGATGACATTAAGTACATCAAGGAGAATGCAAAGAAGGCTCTGATAGCCATTCTACAAAAGAGTTCCAAAATTGCTTTGAAGGGTGGACAAAGGTCATAGCTTCCCAAGGAGAGTACTTCTCATAGTGATAGCCACCAATGAGGTATGTAGCCCTTTTTCTATGATGAGTTCATGAACTTAAGTGTCAGATCTCATACACAGTATAGATAATCCCATTGGGCTGGCAGCCACCACCATCCAGAGACACAAATACTACAGCCACCTCTGCCATTTAAAACCTATGCTCACCCTTTCTGGTTGAAATCAACAGAGGCACTCAGGGCAGCTGAGACACAGAAGCACTGCACCTTTTACCTGCAGGGGGAGCAGTGGAGTTCCAGAGGCTCAGAGTTCCATGGCCTTTCCCATCCTACCTCCATGAGAGAATCCACTCTTAAAAATGCTCAGGAAGACAAAAATATCCAATAATTAAAATGAATCACCAAGCTAACAAGACTGCTTAAAAAGAAAAATTTAAATATCCAGAAAATTAACTTAAGGAAATAGAGATAAGTGATTTAAATGACAGAGAACTTTAAATTGCACTTACAAAAAAAATTAAATGAGATGCTAGTAAACACAGACAAGCAGTTCAATAAACTCAGAAATAAAATCAATGAACAAAATGGATATTTTACCAAAAAGGTTGTAATTTTAAAAACATACCAAGTTGAAATTCTGAATATGAATATCTCAATAAAACAGATAAAGACTAAAACAGCTGTCTTAGGAAAAAAAAGCTGACCAAATGGAGGACAAAATTAATGGTAACAAAGACAGAAACATGAAAATGACAGAGACAGATGAAGAGAATAACATGAGAATTAAAAGAAATGAGTAATCTTTACAAGAACTATCTGACTGCATCAGAAAGAGCAACATAAAAATAATGTGTATACCAGAAGAAGAAAACGAAAAAAGCAGAGTCTACTGAAACAGTTAATGCAAACTTCCCAAACCTATGAAAAGAAATGGATCCTCAAATGCAAGAAGCTAACAGACACCTAACTACCTAAAGCCTAACAGACTCTCTCCAAGGAACATTATATTGAAGCTGTCAAAGATCAGTGAAAAACAAAGAATTCTCAAGGCAGCCAGGGAAAAGAAGACTGCAACCTTTTAAAAACAAAACAACAGAAAAATCTAATTAGATTATAATTAGACTTCTCAGCAGAAGCTCTACAAACCAGAAGGGAGTGGAATTAAATATTCAAACTACTGAAATAAAAAATTACTAGCCAAAAATAATGTATCCAGTAAATTCATCCTTTAGATATGAAAGAGAAATAAAGACCTTTACAGATACACAGAAGCTAAGGAAATTCTCAAGCAAAAAGGACAGTATAATAGGAAATACTGAAGGAGTCTATTTGACCTGGAATAAAAAGTCAAAATAGAATGGGATTATTTGTGACAATGACAACAACAACAACAACAAACATATAAATAAAAAAGAAAAAAAGGAAGTAAATGTCTGAATTTCCAAAGAAAAATAACAAATGTTTAACAAAAAGAACTACTGTTTATACATACTTAAAAAAATAAAGTTACATTATGTATATTGAAGGAGGCTATTTGATCAGAACAAAAAGTCAAAATAAATAGGGATAACTTAAAAGGAGTGGATATAAAAGTTTATATTTCCAAAGAAGAAACAAGAAAAGAAAAGGGGCCACCATACATGTATATATAAAATTTTTTATACATTAAGTTAGTGGAAACCACTCAAAACAAACAAACAAACAATGAAAGAAAAGAATCCAGAACTGAGACACATAATATAGAAAAAAAGAGAATATAAAAAAAAAATCATAGAAAATCACCAAACTAAAATACCTAACAGAAACAAAAAGGCAAAGAAACAATGGATAAACCAATATCAGAAAACAAAAAAAATGAAATGGCTAAAGGAAATCTTCCTTTATCAATAATCTCTCTTAATGGAAATGGACTGAACTAGCCAATAAAAAGGCACAGGGTAGCAGACTGGATAAAAAAAATAAAAAATAAAACCCAACCATATGGTGCCTCAAAGAGATGCATCTCAGCTATAAGGGCAAATATAGACTCAGAATGAAAGGATGAAAAATAAACCTGTAAGAGAATGGCACCCAGAGTAAAGCAGATGTAGCCACATGAGTAATTATATTTAATGTAACATATTTCAGGATAAACAAGGTAACATGAGACAAAGATATACACTTCATAATATATAAGGGATAATACAAGAAGAAGACACACCAGTTATTTATATATATGCTCCTAATTAGGAAGCTCTAAAATTCACAAAGCAATACTAAGTCAACTAAAGGGTGAAACTGATAAAACCACAATTAGAGTAGGAGACCTAAACACCCAATTGACAGGTATGAATAGATCACCCAAATAGAATATCAATAAGGAAATATCAGCTTTAAATGATACATTACAGCAACTGAATATATGAAGTCTGACACTAAAGTTCACAAAGTTGTCATCATGCACTTACATTGGCAGTATTGTACAAACAACTGAGTAAGGTTTCATAACCTTGGTATATCGTGTCTCACAACAGTTTTCCTGTTGACCTGTGGTGGTGTCTTGCTGAGTGGCTTTCACTATTGCTATTGCATGTTTTTGTGTGCCTTCATGAGAGGGTCGGAGCTTCAATTAGAGCAATGTACAAACATTAAATTTCTTATTAAACTTGGCAAGAGTGGAAGTAAAATCAGGTACATGTCAGTCCAAGTTTATAAGGATAATGCCATAAAGAAAACAGCTGTGTACAAATGGATTAAACATTTTTCTGAAGAGAGAGAAAGCATCACAGATGAAGAGAGCTCATAGTGGCCAGTAACGAGCAGAGGTGATGAAAACATTGCCAAAATTCATTAAATTGTGCCTCAAAATGATCAGTTGACTGTGAGAAGCATAGAATACCAACTAAGAATCCTTAGAGAAAGAGTTAAAACAGTCTTCACTGAAAATATTGGCATGAGAAAGGTGTGTGTAAACATGATCCCAAAGGAGCTTACCAATGAACAAAAGCAAAGGAGAGTTGAAGTTTGCCAAGAACTTTTGGAGAGGCAAGACAATGTTTTGGGCCACATTACTTCTGGGGATGAAATATGGGTTTACCAGTATGACCCTGAAACAAAGCATCAAGGTGCACAATGGAAGTCAACCCATTTTCCACAACCAAAAAATTTCTGTCAGTCCAAATAAAAACTCAAAATGATGTTGCTAACCTTTTTTGATATCAGACTGACTGTTCACTATAAATTTGTACCAACTGGACAGTTGATCAAGTTAACTATTTGGAAGTGGTAAAAGGGCTGTGTGAAAAATTTAGACAAAAATGACCTGAACTTTTCATGAACAACTCATGGCTCTTGGTTCACAACAATATACCAACTCACATGGCATGACATTTTTCTTTACCCAAAGAGAATGAAAATACTGAAAGGAAAACATTTCAATGACTTTCAGGGCATAAGGGGTAATATGACAATGGCTCTGATGGCCATTCCAGAAAGAGTTCCAAAATTGCTATTAAGGGTGGAACAGGCACTGATGTCAGTGCATAGCTTCCCAAGAGGAGTAGTTTGAAGGTGACCATAGTGATAGTCACCAATGAGATACATAGCACCTTTTCTATGATGAGTTCATGAGCTTAATAGTCAGACCTCTTAATTCATATTTATAGATTGCTTCATCTTAGAGCACGAGACTATACATTCTTTTAAAGTGTACATGGAACATTCTCAAGGATAGACCAAATGTTGGAATACAAAATCTGCCTCAGCATATTTAAGAAGACTGAAATCATATCAAGCATATTCTCTGAACAGAAAGCTTTCAAGTTGGAAATCAACTGTAAAAAGAAAGCAAGAACTACCACATATATGTGGACATTAAACAACATACTATAATACAATGACTGGAGTAAAGAAGAAATTTAAGAAGATCAAACACTACATAGAAACAAATCCTATCAGAACTATTTGGATGCAGTGAAACAGATATTCAGAGGAATATTTATGTCATTACGGGCCTACCATAAGAAGCAAGAAAAATCCCAAATAAACAACCTAATTTTACATCTTTTTTTTTTTAAATATATATTTATTTATGTATTGTTATTGTTTTTTTGACAGAGAGAGAGAGAGAGAGATACAGAGACAGAGACAGAGAGAACCAAACTGGGAGAGCCCCCAGCCCAGCACATGGTTCCACACGGGCTGGGGCCGTGACTCGATCCCTGGTCCCCGGCGCTGCAAAGCGAGCGCCCAACCCACTGAGCCATCCCGGCTTCCCCTAACTACATCTTAAAGAATAATAAAAAGAAGAACAAATGAAACACATCAAAAGAAGGAATGAAATAATAAAAATTACAGCAGAACTATTAATTAATGAAAAAAAGAACAAAAACAATAAAAAAAATTAATGCAACCAAGAGCTGGTTATTCAAAAAATTGATAAAATTTACTAAACCCTGGCTAGACTCAGTAAAGTAAAAAAGTAAAGACACAAATAATCAAAATGTGGGAGGCCCCTAGTTCGGCCCCCATGTGCCTCCCTTGTGGGAGGACCCCACCCGGTTCCTGCACTGCACAGCCCCCTGCGCACCTGTGTGGAATGAAACCGTGGTTGAAAACTGATGACATTCAATTATGGAGACTGACATGGGCCCTTCCCTTCTCTCTGTCTCCCTTTGTAGCTGTCTCTCTCTTTCTCTCTCTGTCAAAAACAATAAAATAAATCTTTAAAAACAGAAAGAATTGAAAGAGAAGAATTGCAATAAATATCACAGAAATACAAAGGATCATATGCGAATACTATGAACTATATGCCATGAATTCAATTAGCTAGAAAAAATGAAAAAGATTTTAGAAATATATAGGCCACCTAGACTGAATCAAGAAAAACTGGATAATCTAACTAAAACAATGCACAGTAAAGAAATTGAAATTATCATCCAAGAACCCCCTAAAAGCAAAAGTCAAAGATTAGAAGCCTTCTCTAGTAAATTCTACCAAACAGAAAATTTAATATCTATGTTCTTCAAACTCTTCAAAAAAACTGACAAAAAGGCAATAGCTTCCAACTCCTTTTACAAGACCAATGCTACACTGATATCAAAGCCTTGTATGGACAACACACACACACACACACACACACACACACACACACACACCAAAACAAAACAAAGACAAAACAAAGCAAAACAAAACAAAGTGACAGACCAATATATCCGATGAATACATATGAAAAAACTCTAAATAAAATTCTAGCAAACAGAATAAAATACATTTAAAAGCTTACATATCATGATCAAGTAGAATTTATTCCAGGGGTACAAGGATAGTTCAATATACACAAAGCAATGATTATAATACACCATATAAACAAAATATCAGATAAATACCATATGATTATATCAATTGATTCAGAAAAACATTTCACAATATAAATTCATTTAGAATCAAAACATTTAAAAAAAGGGCTATAGAAGGAAAATACTTCAACTTAATAAAGGTAATATATGACAAAACCTCAGCTAATATCATAGTGAATGGGGAAAAACTAAAACCCTGTTTCTAAAATAAAAAAAAAACAATACACAGATATCCTTGTCATGACTGTTAGTCCACAAAATACTGGAAGTCCTAACCAGAGCTTTCAAGGAACAGAAAAAAATAAAAGGCTTCCAAGTTTGAAATGAATAAGTTAAATTGCCAATTTTTGCAGATAACATGATCCTTTATATTGAAAACCCTAAAGACTCACCAAAAAACTATTAGAAAGAATAAACAGGGAAGCCGGGATGGCTCAGTGGGTTGGGCGCTCACTTTGCAGCCCCGGGGACTGAGGATCGAATCCTGGCCCTGGCCGTGCTGACCCATATGCTGAACTGGGGAGTGCCCCCAGTTTAGTTCTCACCAGGGTGAGGCCCTGGCCCAGTTCCTACCCTGTGCAGCCCTGCCCACCTGTGGAATGAAACTATGTGGAAAAACCAATGATGTACAGCTGTGGAGACTGTTCTGGGTCCTCCCCCTTCTCTCTGTCTCTGTATCTCTGTATCTCTCTCTCTCTCTCTCTCTCTCTCTCTCTCTGTCAAAATCAATAAATAAATCTTAAAAAAAAGAATAAACAAACACAGTAAAGTTGCAAGATAAAAAATCAATGTACAAAAATGTAATGCTTTCTTACATCCTAACAATGAAACTTTAGAAAAAGAAAGAAAATAAAAATACCTTTAGCAATCACAACAAAGTGGGTACAATGCCTAGAAATAAAGTTAACAAAGGATGTGAAGGACATACACATTAAAAACTATAATAGATTTTAAAAAGAACCAAAGAAGACAAAAAGACATGAAAAGATATTTTGCATTTATAAATAGAAAGAATCAACATAGTTAAAATGGCAATATTACCCAAATCACTATACAGATTTAGTGCAGTACCCATCAAAAGCCCAATTATATTTTTCTCAATAAATATACCAAAAAATTAGCAGATTTATATGGAATCAAAGAGACCCCAAATAGCCAAAGCAATCCTATGAAAAAGGAACAAGGATGGAGGCATCACACACTCTGATTTTAATTTATATGAGTAAGAAACAGCAGTCAAAACAGTATGGCACTGGCAGAATAACAGGCACACAGACCAACGAAACAATTGAAAATGTAGAAATATACCCATGTATGAGGCTGTCAAAAAATTCCAGCCAAAAATGCTTCTATTTTTCATATTACTTGGCTTGATACTTTATGGACAGCCCTACTACACCACATATGGGTCAGATATTTTTTTGACAAAGGAGCCAGAAACATACAATAGAGAAAACAAAGCCTCTTCAATAAATGGTGCTGGGAAAATTGAAAAGTCACATGCAAAATAATAAATCTAGATTGTAATCTATAATATCACCATATATCAAAATTAACTAAAAATGGATCAAAGTCCTACATTTAAGACCCCAAACAATAAATTTCATGGAAGATAACATTGGTATTAATTTTATGGACCTTGAGTTCAGAGAGGAATTAATGAATCTGACCTCAAATACAAGGGAGATAAAATCAGAAAAAAAGGAATGGGATACTATCAAACTGAAAAGCTTGTGCACAGGAAAATAAACCATCAACATAGCAAAGAGGCAACCAACAGGATGGGACAAGATATTTGCAAACAATACTTCCAATAAGGGGCTAATATCCAAAATATACAAGTATAAAGAATTTGTATAACTCAACAACAAAAAAATCCAATTAAAAAATAGGCAGTAGAGCTGAACTGATACTTCTCCCAAGAAGACATACAAACAGCCAACAGATAAATAAAATATTGCTCAACTTCTCTAGAATTTAGGAAAATGCAAATCAAAACCAGAATGAGATACCACCTCACAGCTGTGAGAATGGCTATCATCAAGACAAATAACAAGTTTTGGAGAGGCTGTGGAGAAAAACGAACCCTCATACATTGCCGGTGAGAATGTAAGTTGGTAGAGCCACTTCAGAAAACAGTATGGAGGTCCCTCAAAAAATTGAGAATAGGGGATACTGGGATGGCTCACTGGGTTAAGTACTCATCTTAAAGCCCTAGGGTCCGAGGGTCAAACCCTAGCCCATGGGGACCCATATACTGAACTGTGTTGTGGCCCCCAGTTCAGTTCTTGCTGGGGCAAGCATCCCACATGGGAGGCCCCCAGTTCAGCCTCCAGCTCCCAGGGGCATGCCTCCCATGCAGGAGGCCTCAGCCTGGTTCCTGCCCTGTGAGGACCACCACCCACCTGTGTGGAGTGAAACTATGTTGAAAACTGATAACATACAACTATGGAGAGTGCTATAGACCCTCCCCATTCTCTCTGTCTCTATCTGTCTATCTCTGTCTCTGTCCCTGACAAAAACAATAAAAATAAATCTTAAAAAAATACAAATAAAATTACCATATGACCCAGCAACTCATATGTGGGGTATAAAACTGAAAACAATAAAGAAATAAGACAAAGAAACAAAAACTCACGGACACAATCAATAGTTGTTACCAGTGGGTAAAAAAGGAGGATGATGATAAAGGAGGAGGGTCAAATATATGGTGATGGAAGAAGCACTGACTCTGGGTAATGAGCACACAATGCAACACATATACTCAGTATGTACCGTATTTTCCGGCATATAAGACGACCGGGCGTATAAGACGACCCCCTAATTTTACAGTTAAAACATAGGTTTAGGCCTATATTCGCTGTATAAGACTACCCCCCGCTTCCGAGGCTGTAGTCTTATACAGCAAATATAGGCCTAAACCTATGCTTTAACTGTAAAATTAGGGGGTCGTCTTATACGCCCGGTCATCTTATACGCTGGAAAATATGGTATTTTATAATTGTACCTTGAAACCTATATAATTTTACTAACCATTGTCCCCTTAACAAATTTCATAATAAAAAACAAATTAAATTAAAATGAAAGTAACATTATAATTTTCTGTAAACTTAAAATAAATATTTAGATAACACAAAGGATAAATAACAAACATAAGGCACTGCACTTCTGGAAAAATAATATGGAAATATGTACATAAAGCCCTAAATTCTTATTTTTCCACATTGATTTTCAAAATGGTATCTCAAATTTATAAGCCCACTAAGAGTTTACAAAGGTTCTAGCTTCCCTTTTTTTCCTATTAACCTTGTAGTTTTTTTAAATGGACAGAAACATTTTATTTTGATGTAGAAAAATTCATTAATATTACACCTAGTGACTTTGTTTATTTCTTTGGTCTCATTTCACAAATCTTTCCACATCTGAAGATCACAAAGATAGTATCTGACATTTTCATCTTTTTGATGTTTAACCTATTGGGAAACTTTATTCTAAATAATGTATCATTTTACGTATTATACTATAACATATACAAAATTGCTATTGGTCTATTAATTGAGTTCCATACTAGTACTATACTGTTGCTTTAACTGTGGCTTTGTATTATGCTGTAATATATAGTAAGGCAATTCTGTATATCCGTTGTTCTTCAATATTATTTTTGCATTTAATTTATACAATAATCTAAAGTAAAACTTAAATCATTAAAATGATGACTTGTTCCAACTATGAGTTTAATGTATCATTTCATTTACTATTTCATGTCTCATAAGAGAATTTTTTTATGTTTCTCTACTAGTGTCTTGTGTACACTTTATTATGTGGTTTACTAAATATGTTAAAGTTTCTGTTCTATTTAAAATGGTATCTATTATATTTTTAGTTAGTCTTTACAGGTATAGAGAAATACTAACTTTACAAATAGCAAAAAAATAAAAAAATCCTTAATCAAGACAGACACAAATGGCTTAGTAGTCAAGAAACAAAACTATGCACAAATTTATATAGACATCTTATGCAAAGCATCCTTGTTCCAGTTTCAATACATACTTGGATTAATCCTTAATTAAAAAATTTGTTGAAAAATAGAGGAGATACAAGATGGTGACATGAGAGGAGAACGCCGATAACTGCCTGGGAAGGGCCTTGTGAACAGAGGGGAATCCACAGGGGAAAACCTGAGAAGAAACTTCAATTAAGAGAACCACACAACGCGGAACAACACACAAAGGTTAGAGGAAAAAGGGGAGAGCGGGAGAGGAAAAGGGAAGCAGCGTTTCGGGGACAGAGACTCGGAGCGCGGCCCGGGGCTGGCAAAAACAAAGGGGGATTGGGGGATTACGGTCAAAGTGGAGCTGGATCGAGGGCGGGCTGGAAGCAGAGACCTAGGGAGCGTGTAATCTCCACAAGACTGTGGACAATTTAACATCCGAACTCAAGGGACAGCACATAGTGCCCTAATCAGATCACAGAGCCTAAAGTGGAACAGGGACTGTGGAGCAGGGCAGCTGCACTTCCCGAAAGGCGGGGTGAGAACAGGGCACCAGCCCACAACAGCTCAGCACCCCTGATTTACAGAGGAGATTGACTGTGAGGGAGCGCCTTCTGAAGACAGGGCTCTTGGAGTGAGGGCTGGGGCTTGAGTGCGCATAGCTGCATTGGATGTGCTTGGAGTGAATCCAGCGGTCTCAAAAGAGCTGGGAGCACAGAGCGGCTGCGGCCCGATCTACAGCCTGTGCGCACAGGGCTTTTGGAGCGCTGCCTACCAGGCCTCCGAAGCGCCTCTGCCTGCGTGGAAGTGTGCGGCTGGGCTTTTGGTGCCCCACCCACTGGGACGCTGTGCATTGCTGCGTGCACGCACCCGGGCTTTTGGTGCTCCGCCCACCGGGCCGCCCCACAGCACCGCTGCCGGCTCACCAGCACGCTACAGGGCTTTTGGCACCCTGCTCGCCAGGCCACCGCAGCACCGCTGCCTGTGCGCGGGACCGGCTTTCGGTGCCCTGCCCACGG
Source organism: Craseonycteris thonglongyai (assembly GCA_004027555.1). NCBI lineage: Eukaryota > Metazoa > Chordata > Mammalia > Chiroptera > Craseonycteridae > Craseonycteris > Craseonycteris thonglongyai. Next base: position 14,119 of record PVKE010037965.1, read on the forward strand.
GGCCGCTGCAGCTCTGCTGCCTGCTCCCGAGTGCGCAGCTGGGCTTTTGACATCCCGCCCACGGAGCCTCTGGGGAGTTGCGGACCGCGTGCACGCAACTGGGCTGCCTGCCGGGTCTCCACAGTGTCATTGCCTGTGCGCAAAACTGCACAGCAGACTGGGGCCTCTGCCAAGCCCCAGCCCATCCAAGTGCTGCCCTGCGAGCGTGGCTTACAGATACGATTGAAGGAGGGGCAGCCAGGAGGAGGAAAGACCAGAGCTCCTGCGCCCCGCCCCCACTGAACCACCAGCCCCCCTGCTGAAAGAGGAATCTGCTATTGTGTCTCAGGCCCCCCCTAGCTCCTACTCACATGCCGCACCCCTGGCCACACCTTTACTACCCTGCTATCACACAGCTAATACAGCAACCTGAAGTGGCCCAGGACACAGAAGCTGTCTACTTCCCCCAACCCTCTCCCAAAATCTCCTTCTCCCACAACTGAGTCCAAAAGAAAAAATAAAGAGAAGCCCATCTGATAGGCAAACCCCCAGAGGGAAAACAGACTCATGCGTACAGCAAAAAGAACCACAGCAAACGCAATGCACACCTCAGAATCCAAAGCCCCTCCAGAAGATCAGGGGCAGTCTTTAGTAAAGGACCTTGCACACTTGGAATAAAATCTAAGTGAAACAGAATTCAGGGCTGCATTAAACAAGACACTCAGAGAGCTTACTCAATGCTGGCAAAGTACCCAGACACAGTTAAATGACCTCAACAAGAAATTTTCTGAAAAAAGTGAGTACTTTACCAGCAAAATTGAGAAGCTAGAGCAGAAGTAAAAGGAACTACTTGAAATGAAAGGCATCATGGGAGAGCTGAAAAAAGAACTGACCAGCATAGGAAACAGGGCTGACCAGCTAGAGGAAAGGATGAGTGAAATTGAAGATAAAAAACATGGAAATGTCACAGAGGGAAGAAGAAAGGGAAAGGAAAATCAAGAGAAATGAAAGAGCCCTACAAGAACTCTCTGACTCCATCAGAAAGAACAATATTACAATAATAGGGGTACCAGAAGGAAGCGAGATGAAATCTTCTCAGAGTCTACTAAAACAAATAGTGGATGAAAATTTCCCTAAACTGTGGAAGGAATTACAGCCCCAAATCCAAGAGGAATTCAGAAGCCCTAACTTCATAGACCCTAGCAGATCTTCTCCAAGGCACATTGTTCTGAAGATAACAAAAATCAATGACAAACAAAAAATCCTCAAGGCTGCCAGGGAAAAACGAAACATAACTTTCAAAAGAAAACCTATCAGACTGTCACAAGACTTCTCAGCAGAAACTCTGCAAGCCAGGAGGGACTGGAGCCCAATCTTCAAAATATTAAAAGAGAGAAATTTCCAGCCAAAAATTAACTATCCAGCAAAATTAACCTTTAGATATGAAGGAGGAATTAAGGCCTTTACAGATATACAGAAGCTGAGGGAATTCTCCAGCTCAAAACCGGCACTCCAAGAAATACTAAAGGAGGCTATCCGACCTGAATCCAGAAATCAAAATAAATG
>PVKE010037966.1:0-15628 GCA_004027555.1 Craseonycteris thonglongyai
AGAGAGAGAGAGAGAGAGAGAGAGAGAAATATTGAGATTCTAGATATATTGTACTTTGAAGGAATATTTATGTCATTAAATATGGCTAAACACATTCATTCATATTTAAATTTAAGTTACTAAAAATAAAATACAAAAAACTTGGTTTCTCTATTCTGCTAGCCACATTTCAAGTGTTCAATAGCCTCAGGAACTTGTGGTACCCTATAGGCAGCACACATATAGATCCTTTCGATCAATATAAAAATTCTGTTAGACAGCATTGCTCTAACTCACAAAGTTTGCTGACAAATTTGAAATGGGATATGAGAGAAAGACTAGTCAAGGGTGATTTGGTCTGAACAACTAGAAAAATTGAGTACACTGATTAAAAACAAATGGATAAATGAATGAGAGAAAAGCAGGTTGGAGGAGCTCAGTTTTGATAATGTTAAATCTGAGATACTTATTGAGCATCAAATGGAAATTTCAAGCAGGCAGTCAAATATATGAGTTTAGATTGAAGGACGAAGTCTTGGCTGGATAATCACAGCAAGTTTTACTATGTGTCTGGCACTCTTCTGAACTCTTGAAGAGCTCTTTCAATTTTCACAACCTTGGAGCTGGATACTATTATCTCCATTTTATAGATAAAGAGACTAAGGCACAAAGAAAGATATTATTTATTAAGTTGGAAGGATATGAGCTGTGAGAAACTGTCTCCTTCCCTACACAAAGGAAGCCTGTCTGCAAAATAAAGTCAAACAAAACCAAGAAGTGATCTCTCAGAGAGCCTGTCCAAATATGTGGTAGTAATACTCTGAGATTTACCGGTATCTGCAGACCAGGCTTTTTTTTACCAATGCCATGGCATTGGTCTTTTCTCAGAAGACATTTCTTGATTTTGTAATCATTTGCCAGTTTCAGAGACAAAATTTTCAAATTTAGCAAGTCCTTGTTCGTTTTGTTTAACAATCCTTCTCTCAATGTTTTGCTCTCCTTTCACATTTTGCAATAGACAGTAAGTAGAAACCAGGCAGAACCTTCAACACTTAGCTTGGAAATCTCTTTAGCTACATCTTATAGTCCATTAGACACATTTTCTACATTTCAAGTTACTGCCTGTGATAGTGTTCCTAAACATTCTGTCATTGCCTATCAAAGATTTTACTTAGCTCCAGTTTCCAATTACATTTGTTTACTTCTTTTTGAGCTCTCACTGGCAACAGCCTCAAAGTCCAGATTTCTACTAACACTCTCCTCAAGACATTTAGTCTTTCTCTAACAAGCTCTACAAAATCATTTCAGCCTTTCTACCTTCTGCCTAGATACAAAGCTATTCCCACATTTTAAAATGTTTTCTGGCAACAATCTACTTTCAAGTATCAAAATATATATCAGTTATCTATTGCTGTGTAACAAATTGCCACTTAACAGAACAATTGTTTAAGGTCTTACAGTTTCTGTAGATAAGAATCTGGGCAAAGACTGGCTGGGTTTCTCTGACCGGGTCCCTCAAATAGCTATAGTCAAGGTGTTATACAGGGATATAGTCACTCAAGGATCACCTCAAGGAAGTACCCACTCTGAAGCTCATTCACATGGCTAGAAAAAAAAAGAAAGTAGATGATGTGGCCAAATTCCTTGAAAACTTCCAAATAACAGACTTCCTGGTGAACATACTAATGGTATATTCTAAAGGGAAAGTCCTAATCTGTGGACTACTTTAGTGGCTGATGGTCTGCTTAGGTTTGCTGGTAGTAAACAAAGCTTGAATGCATAAATGAATGGGGCATATATTGCTTAGAGATCTCACATGTTAATCTGTCCCAGAGTGTGGAGTGATGTGCCAAAAAGGATTTGGGAAATAATATTGATGGTCTTAGAACCCTTCCTGCTTTTCCTGTACTTCATGATTACCGGTAGTTGTGTTTCTTAAATAATTAGTAAAGCTTTATATTCAGTAAGATCTCTATGTTTTGAAATGGTGATTTGATAGTCTAATTTATCTTAGAAGCAATCCAAAAAGAAATAAAATATGAATAATGATATAATAAAATAAAATTTCCAGTGATGAGATAATTAGAGATGTTCTTTGGAACAAAAATTTTAAAGCTATTTTCTAATAATGTTATTTGACTTGTGTGTGAATGTGTGTGTGTGGCAGGGGTTGGGATTCCTAAAAATATATTTAACAGTATTTGAATATATAAAACTTAGAAATTTCTGATTTTTAAACTTAAAAACAAAGAAAAAATTAGAGAGAAAAAGAACTTTGTATACAAAGGCCAAGTTAATTTATCTACTTACATTTTGAATAATAATTTGCAAAACAGAAAATTCAGAAAGGGAAAAATAACAAATAACAATATGAACAATAACTAAAAGAGAAAAAAAGAAACAAAAACAATTGGTCAAAGCACAAATTTATAGAATATGTTACCATTTCACCTATAAAATAGTAAAGACATTTTTTTTCCAATGGATAATATCCAAAATTTTGGGGGAAGCTATGATAGCTCAACGGGTTAAGCGCTCACTTTGCAGCCCTGGGAACCAAGAATCGAATTCTGGCCCCAGCCATGTGGACCCATATGCTCAACTGGGGTGCGCTTCCCACACGGGAGGCCCCAGTTTGGTTCTCTATCCCTGGTTCAGCCCCTGACTCGAGGGGGCGTGCCTCCAATGTGGGAGACCCCCAGCCTAGCTCTTGCCCTGCGCAGCCTCCTGCCCACCTGTGTGGAATGAAACCACCTCGAAAACTGATGACATATAACTATGGAGACTGCTCTGGGCTCTTCCCCTTCTCTCTGTCTCTCTCTCTGTCTGTCAAAAACAATAAAATAAATCTTTAAAAAAATATATCCAAGATTTTCTAGGGAAAATGGGCATGGTCACTGTGTTGCTGGGATAAAAGTACATGCATTTTTTATCTAGATGACAATTTTGTCATGATTTCTTTAAATGCCTCTGCATCTTGGCCAGGTATTTTCACTTCTATAAATTTAGTATAATATTCTGAAAAAGAAAAGTATTTACGTATATAGAAAATGTTAACAATACATAATATAAAATGTAACAGTCCAAAAATGGCAAAGTGCTTTAATAAAATATGACACATCCATAAAGTTCATGTGATCTAATAATTTAAAATTATGTTATAGAATCATAATAATAATTACTATTTACTAGTGATAGCTAATAATCACTGTATGTTGCTTAAATATTAGGCATTGTTTCCATATATATATATAGGTGTATATTTGTGTGAGAGGTCAACAGTATAAGTAAGTTAGTTATGGATTACTCGATTATGGGCAACTTTTGTTGTTTCCATTACACTTATTTGTATTTTAAATTTTTTTCTATGATAAGATTTCTAATTTAACAATCACAGAGGAATTGTCATGAATATAAAAGTAATTAGAATGCTTTTCATTTCATGCTAGCTGACTAGGTCTGACTGAACAATTCGGAGGAATAGTAAAGCAATCTCTAGATTCTATCCATTTTCTACTACAGCAAAAAATAATAAGTACAAAGGCTTTCCTTTTTATTACTCCCTTGTTTCTTGCCTTCAAGTTGAATATAATATTTTTCTTAAAAAAATAATAAATGTGGTTCTCTATTTGTATTTAAATATCAGGGATTTATTTTGGGAACATATTTGGACACTCCAACAATAGTTTCCTGGCAATGAAGATATGGTATTCCATGAACACGATTATTTATCTCTTACATTATACTAAGAACATTGCTTGGTGCTGTGATACAACATAATTGAATAAATGAGTGCTCCTAGGAAGAAAGAGAAGTTAATTACTCACCTTCTAAGCTATTCTCTCAGAGTTTATTTTTCCCAGACAGCATGCAGAACAAATGTCCACATTTCTTTAGCCTCCAGTGAAGGATATCCAGCCTTCTTCCCCCTAAAAATCTTCTTTTGCAAACGCTCTAAATAAACCAAACAAGCTAACAAACCACGCTAAGAAATATAAAGAAGAGGAAATTATTCTTGGCTATATTTTTTTATTCAGTTCTGATATGATATTGTAACCAAAAGTCTATTTATTGTATATCATTAAAAAAAAAATTACTCATCAAGTGAGCAAGAGTTTTCATCCATATTTCTTCTATACCAGTTTTAGGGAAGAGCAGCTTAACCTCTCAGCCCAGAAAAATAAGCTTCAAAACACAGAAAACTGAACAGACTTGGTCCTCCTATCAGGGAGCTTATATCTGGCCAGTTCATAATAGAAAGGTAAGCAAGCCCTTCCAGTATCACATGGCAAAGTTACTTCTTTGGGTAGAAGTTAGACTAGATGTCTCTGAAAAGACTGTGACCTTTATGCTTCAAGGAGCCTATGATTTGATGGTTCTTGATGTTTATCTCACCCTCTGTTTGTAATCCATTTTGAAGTGATCACAGAACTAGGGTCTACAGTGCTAGGTATTGACAATAACACCTTTTAAACAATAATGAAGCCATGTACAAAAACAAATGGTTACTTAGCATTTCTTCTAATTCATATTTCTTCTTTGATAGAAAGTGTTTTTAGTTTTAAGTATGCATATAGTTTTCAGTGTGATGCAGTTTCATGTAATTATATTAGGGTGAATTAGCTCCTGGCCAGAACAAAGAGGAGCTCAACAATCACATGAAATTTAATTAACCCAGTGCCAGAATACTGCATATTGGAAATTTCATATATACAATTAATATTCTCCTCAGTGATATAGCAATGTATTATTTAATCCAATGTGAAGTACATTTGGGTAATCAGATATTGGTATTTTAAATGACTTGTTTGTTATAATGTTTCTTCCCTTGCATCTTAAATACTAATCACCAGAGTTTACAAAATAAACATGAAACAGTGAAGAGGGCAACTCATTTTGTGAAGCTACTTCAAAAGTAGAAAAGCGAGGAAGAATTAGGTCATTCAGCAATCTGCCTGTAATTGCATTTCTCACTGTTGCCTTAATGAGAGCTGTTGAATCATTTCGGTTTCTACACATTCCTTCTCCAACATGATTAGTTTTTATTACCATGGGCAAACTCATTATCACCTTCTTTAACTTTACTTTAAATGTATTGATTTAATTATGTCAATTTGCAATGGCAAAAATGCAACTTCAAGGCATCTAATTTCATATTTCAATTTTCAAAAGCCTGCTCTCAGAATATAGAAAGTTGGCTCAAATAGTTTTTATTTGAAACAAGTAAAGTTGTGTGCCATATTTTACTTCAAGTAATATTTACTGAAAGGAAGGATCACTGAAAGATACGTTTAATGGAATATTGTTAATGACCGAATGTAATGAATGAAAATATTTACTTGTATTTTTCTTTATATTTGTAACATACAGCACTAACACTAACTTAGTATTTATATTTGTATGGCATTTATTATTACAAATATTCACAGGCTTCTATGAGTAATGTTTTCAAAATTAAGAAAAATGAAAGGATTTAAAGGTTTAGACAAATGCAGCATATCAGTAAAATTCTCCTAATCAGAATTCTGCTCTAAGGCCAACATCAACCCAGAACTGAAAGTATTAAAAAAGGAAAAGAAATAAATATGATAGAATAACTTAAAAAAAATGTTCTTGGTTGCTTTGGGTTTACCAAATAATTCTATTACTCCCAACAGTTTCTGCTTGCCTCTTTCTAATCAGCCTACCTTTCCCAATTAGGTCATACATTCTAAATTCTACCACCTTAGGTTAGGTTTGCCAGTTCTTAGACTTCATGTAACCATACATTATATAAAGCATATAATTTTTTTAATTGAATTTTTGAATGGTAATATGAACACCTCAAATTTATTATTACACAAAACCCAACATTAAAGCATCTGAGAGAATTGTCCAGAAATAGTTTATCAAGACTAATCATCAATGGGAAAAAGAATGATTTCCTTCTCATGTTTAAGCCTCATCAATATGTAATAAAAATATTGTGGTAGTCTCCCTTTTCCTCAGTTCTGCTTTAGACAGCTTTAGTTGCCCATCATCAACCACAGTCTGAAAATATTAAATGAAAAATTCTAGAAATAAACAAGTCATAAGTTTTAAATTTTGTGCTTTTCTGTGTAACATTATGTAATCTCGTACTATTTCAGGCCATACCTCTCAATCCCACCCAGAATGTGAATCATCCCTTTGCCCAGCATATCCATATTGTTTATGCCACAATCCTGTTAGTCACTTAGTAACTGTTTATCAGATTTGTTATGAGAGAAAAAGAGAGAGGACATTTACATAATTTGTATTGCAGTATATGTTTTATTTGATTATTAGTTTATTGTTGTTAATTTCTTACTGGGCCTAATTTACAATTAAACTTTATCACAAGTATGTAGGTCTAGGAAAAACGTAACTTATATAAGGTTCAAAAATGCAGTTTTAGGCATCCATGGGGGTTTGGAAAGGGCTGCGAGGTGTTGTATCATCTAAATTTCTTAAGCAAATTTCCACAGTGAGGTATACCTATAGGTTTTAAGTAACCAGGCTCATCCAAATAATTCTAATTTCCCATCTTCCTATAGATAAGTTTACTCGGTCGTAGAGGCCACCTATTTAAACAAGACCTGTCACTGCACTTTCAAATTTATGTAGACATAAGACATAGTATTTATCATAAATGTATATGTTTGAAATTTGAGAATGCAATACTTCATAACTAATGTTATCCAGAAAATTGGAATGCCTTTATTGTGGCTTTTTAAACTAGTTTTATTTGTTTGTTTGTTTTTCAATAATTAAAAAAAATTTATACTCAAAATTTTTCATGGAGTTACTTGCATTGGGAAAATGTATTGTTAAAAATCTTTTTAAAATTTACTATTTCCATCCAACAATATGTGTGTTCTATATTAATTAATTTTATAACATTAAATCATTCTTTTTATTAAAATATAGTTAATATACATTATTTTCAGGTGTATAACGTAGTTATTCAACATTAATATACCTAATGAAGTGCACAGCATGCTAAGTCTTGTAACCATCTGCCGTTGTACAAGCTTACTATGGTATTATTGACTATGTTCCCTGTGTTGTGCATCATCATTATAGCTATATGACTCATTTATTTTATAACTGGAAAATAGTACCTCTTGTTCCTCTTTACCATTTTTACCCTTCCCCTCACCACTTGCCCTCTGGCAATTATCAGTTCTCTAGGTCCGTGAGACTGTTTCTGTTTTGTTTTGCTTGTTTTGTTATTTAGATTCCACATATAAGAGGAATAATCACAGAGTATTTTTTCTTCTCTGCTTGATTTATTTTACTTAACATAATACCCTTTAGGTCTATCCATGTTATCTCAAATGGTAAGATTTCATTTTTTATGGCTGGGTAATATTCTAGTATATATATCTCACATATTTTTTGTTTTATTTTTTAATTTTAATTGTTAAATTTATTGAGGTGACATTGGTTGGTAAAAATTACATGTGCTCCAGGTGTACAATTCTACATTATATCATCTATGTATTGCATTATGTGCTCACTACCCAGAGTAAGTTCTCCTCCTATCACCATATATTTGATGCCCCCTCCTTACTCCCCCAACCGTCTCCCCCTTTACTCATGGGTAACCATTAAACTATTGACTGTGTCCATGAGTTTTTGTTTCTTTGTTACTTTCTGTTTTATATTCCACCTGTAAGTGAAGACATATGGTTCTTAATTTTTTCAGTCTGACTTATCTCGCTTAATATGATGCTTTATCTCCATTGATCAATCAATGGACATTCATGTTGCTTCCATATCTTGACCAAATAATGTTGCAATAAACACAAGGGTGAATAATATCTCTTTTTGAATTAGTGCTTTTTATATTTTCAGATAGATACTTAGAAGCACAATTGCTGATCATATTGTAGTTCTATTTTTAATTTTTTGAAAAACCTCTATATTGTTTTTCATAATTGTAGCATTTTCAATCCCATTAACAGTACTAAGCTCCCCAGAATGTATTTTACATTTATTACTTAAGCTTATTTAGATACAAAAAAAATTGCATATCCCTCTAAAAGAGTAATTATCTTCTTGCATCGGCATGATTTTTAATTAAAAAGTAAAATTATATCTACATGTCCATATGGCAACTGCTATATTAGCCAATAGTAAACATAAACAAAAATAAATGGAAGAAGCCAAAGGTAATTATAAAAGGACTTGTGGGAAATAATCGAATACTTGAATTCTATGCAACCTTTAACAGCAACCAATCAGACTGCCAGATGACAATATGATACATTTTGTGTATGCTTAGATAATGTTCTGAATATATAAATTATATGTGTTCTCTCCCCATAACATATGTTTTTGAGGTTTTCACCAGAACATAAAATAGGGGTAAGAGATGCCTCCAAATGCTTTAAAAAAGCCAAGAATCTCAAGATATATTTCAAATATGCTCTTTTTTAGAAAACTAGAAACACATTAATGCAGTACGTTTTCATGCAAATAACTGTTAAGGAAAAACTAATCAAAGAAAAAATGATGATCCCTGTCTTATTTTAGCCAATTCAAATTAACATTTAAAAGCATGCATAAAGCCATCCTATAAATTAGTAATGCCTTGTTAATCTTCATTTTAAAAAAAGACTTCACAATTAAGAAAAGAAATATGGTAAATAGTTGGCAAATTAACACATGCTGTGCTAAATTCATTATTTTCTATTTTGCCCAACCTTGTTGAAGAGGGCATGTAATGGGAAAAGGGTCTTCAACAAAATCAGCAGGGGATTAATTAAATAGCATGGTTTGTTAGCAACTTTCCTCATCAGTTATATTCTATTGAACTTTAAGGGGAAACAGGGAGGAAGCGAAAGAGAACATTTTAAGACAGGCTCTCAAGCAAAATTGTCATGCAGTTTTCCATCCATTATTTATTGACACACTGCTGTTTCCCTGGCTCTGACCTATCTTCTTCCATTCTCTCCTGTTCATCAAGAAATCCTGTTGGGACCCTACTCTCACTCCTACCTATCTCCTCCCTTTTCATCTCTGTTCTCTCTAAATGACCTGCTCTGTAACTTCACCTTGGAACTTGCCCATTCAAAGTAGTCTATTCCCAAACTCATCAAGGAATGGACAGCGACAATCTACCAATGAATAATCACCAAATTTACATGTGACTACTTAGAGAAATCCCTAGTGAGTCAATGTAATAAATTTGAAAGTGAGAATTTCAGCCTCCTGCTTTGCTGCTGTCTTTATCCATTATCTATGCCTTTTCTGTTTTCTATACCCAGAATCTATATCAAATGCTGGAGTAAAGAGAAGAAATTGTTCCTTTTCCTTCCTCCTCCCCATCCTCTTCTCCTTCTTGCTCCTTCATCTCCTCCTCCTCCTTCATAAGCATTTCCAGATATTGACAAGGCTTCAAAACTAATAAATTTATGAGTAGTGATCAGCACAGTCTAAGTGATTAAATATAGTCATTAGTACATTTCAAACAATAGCTATTAGTGGTTTTAAAGTCTAAAAGACCTTAAATATCAAAGTTTATTTACTTCAGGTATTCTTTCTGATCTGTTGTTGAGAATCAAAAAATCCACAGGCACTGAAAACAAACAGGAAGGCCTTCACAACCCATTTCTGAACAATCCACCTTCCTTCTGCTGTCCTAGAGCAGCTATTCCCTGCAGCTGAGGGCATCTAAAGAGCACAGTGGTGGTGGTGGTGAGCAGAGGGGTGGCATAGAGGTGGGCTCAGCTCACGCTCACCACTTGTCATTATGTTTTGGGAGAGGTTCAGCAGTGTTTTCAGAAAATGTAGATGATCTCCTAATCTTTTGGAGCCCAAACCACAAAACAAAAACTGCTAAGAATGAATGAAAGTGCCTTCTGTCTCAATTCTCGAGAAGACATTTTCCTAATAAAAGCTTAGAGGACAGAATTAAATAAAGAAATCAAATACTATTAGTGTTATAAATTATGTTGTGAGTGTGGAAAATCTGTTGTATAAAAAAATATCCAAATATTATTATCTTATTTATAATATTTTTAAGTGAAGGCACTTATATAAGCCCCAGGCACTTACATAGTTTCCTTTATTAAGTAAATATAAAATTATTTTTTTTATTATTGATAAGAGATAAAATAAAGTTTCAGAAGGAAGTAGAGAAAACACATTGCTGGTATTTTCTGCTGTGCTTTTTGGAAGAATTTCAAGACATAAGAAAACTTCCAAACCAAGAAATTATTATGATCTTTCTTTAAAAAAAAAAAATGTGTACGGGGAAGCCAGGATGGCTCAGTGGGTTAAGCGCTCACTTTGCAGTGCCAGGGACCAACGATCGAATCCCGGCCCCGGCCCATGCGGAACCATATGATGAACTGGGGCATTCCCCTAGTTCAGTTCTCTCTCTGTCTCTGTCTCTGTATCTCTCTCTCTCTGTCAAAAAATTAATAAAATAAATAAATAAAACTTAAAAAAATAAAGTGTAAATGTATAAAAAAATTGATATCTTATTACATATGTAAAACTCAAAAAATAAATATACAGTGAATAATTAAATGCATTATATAATATCTAGAATATAAAATAGTATTGTTGTTTTAAATGATGTTTTACAAAAATATTGGAAAAGGAAATACTCAAGATATATGAAATGAGAAAATTGGAAATATAGATGCATATACTTCATGAGCTCTATGAAATATATATGAATGTGTCACATATTAACTATAAGTTGTGAATTAAGTTTATTCTACAATAAACTTTCCTAAACAAGAAAAAAAATACATTTTAAAATGGAAAAACTTTATACATGAGCAAAAAATCTAAAAGTGAGATTCTCACTATGCAATGTGTTGAATAAATCATTACAACCTACCTACAGATATTAAGGAAAAACTCTATCTTCCTGACACAGAATATAACTGTTTTTCTTCCTTTCTTCTTCTTCTTTTTTTTTTGTCAGATAAAACTGATGAATCTTGGGTTTTAGTAGTTGATCTGTCAATGATATAATAGCAGCTTTTATGATCTGGTATAAAGAAAACACATATATTTTTGAAAAGAACAAATTTAAGAGCCATAGACAATGATGTTCAAAACATTCATAGTTCAAATACTTGATTAGGCAAAATGTATGTATTTATATAAACTATGCAATAAGCAGCTTCATTAAAGAAAATAATGTTGATTTTAGTTTTCAAGTGTCATTACCATGACTACAGTTCCCTGGGGAATAAATTTAGTCTTTCTATGGAAAGCACTATTTATTTTTAAACAAGTGCTTCAATAACACCTTCCTCCTTGCAAATGTGTAACTCAATGATTTATGCAATCTCTCTAAGTCTTCTTAGTCCAAAGGAAACAGAAATTTGAAGTCTTTTACCTTTCACTGTGAGTGATAACAGGTTTTTACATGTATTTTTCAGATAATTGCCTCAATTTTCTCATTCAATTTGTCTGAGAAGTCTCCAATTCTCCACAAGTTTTTTTCCCTTTTTGTCTCTGGCATAAGGAAAGAACTGAGGTTCTCCAAATCCCACACAGATTTCTAAAATGAAGAGCAAACACATGAATAAAGCCAAGAAAACAGCGAGGAGAGGCTCTTGGTTACTATGGAATTACAAGCAATTCTAGCAAAGCCTGTGTCAGCATGGATTTTCAAGTGACCAAGGAGTGTTCTTGGAGGTTTTGTCATGACAGCAAATAAATACAAAAATTCACTGGAAAATCTGAAGTGCAGATGACCATCAACGTGCTGGCAGAACAAGTCCCAAGACATCTCAGTGTCGCCATAGTAGTGCTGGTTAGGTTTGTCTTCTCTATTTCTTGTTATTTTTGCCCTACACACTAAACAGTTATTTCCCTACTGCAATCCTTAAACAATTTTGAAATTAGAGAATCTGCTGCAATTTAAATAAGGTACAAACATGTCACCTCTAGCTCTAATCTAATACTACAGAATCAGCTTGGGGGGAGAATTATATACTGGTACTATTGGTTTTTATTCTACAAATTATGTTTCTTTTTTCTTTTCTTTTTCTTTTTCTTTTTTTTTTTTTTTTCACAAGTGAGGTGGGAATAATGTGGAGTTGGAGGTTAGACAAGCCTGCATTGACATTCCTGCTTTGACCCAGACTCCCTATTTAGTCATGAGCAGAATGCTTAACTTTTGTAAACTTCAAGCTCTGCACCTAGAAAATGGGGACAAGATAAAACTATTTACCTCTAGAATAGGTCCTCTGTGAGAAGTCAGTGGGCTTATATATGAAAAATGCCTGGCCTAGAAGAAGCACTGCAATGTTAATGGGTCCCCTGTCTCACTTGAACTTCCTTCTCCCTGGTTATAATTCTAGGTGCTAGCTCTTTGCCACTTTTCTACCTTTCGCTCCCTTAAGGGTTTTACAGAGGTAAACACTTGGAGTGGGGATATTGAATGCAGGGTAGGAGGGAGAGAGGGAGGGAGAGAGGGAGGAAGAGAGGAAGAGACAGAAGAGAGAGAGAGAGAATACAATAAAGAGAAAATGAAAGCTTCTAGTCACTAATTATCATTGTTTTCTTTTGTGTGTGTGCTTCCCATCTCCCAAATCCAGATTTATTCCAACACAGCTCTACGTTATTTCAAGTCAATGTTGAAATTCCAAGTTTTTCAACTTGGAAAAAATTCAAGGAGACACAGGTGCATACACACATATACTCAAAGCCAAAGCAAACAATCCAAAAGTGGAACTCCTCAGGAAAAAATAAAAGTAAAGAGGAAAAAGTAGATGGGTATCATTTTAAAACATTATCCAGTTGTTTTTCCCTTTGTTTATTCCAAAATATAATAAATAGGACAACAGCCTTGAGAGAAAAGAAACTTAATTAGCCACACCCCTCAGAATTCCTTGTATAGATCAGAGTTGTGCTCAGCTACCCAAAAAGAACATCAGCTAAGGGCTGATTCTTAGTCATATTGTGATGTAAGCAACATTCCTCTGAGTTTTACTTACCAGGGAAGGAAAGCACTTAGTTTGAAAGAATAGATGTTTCTCTAAAGAAAATATCTTCATTCATCCTCTTGTCAGCATCTTCTAACTATCCTTGCATTACAGTAGAGATTGTTGCATCTTAAAGGGGCCTTAGAAATTATAAATAAATTTGAGACTTGTCTGAGATCATTCATTAATTTATTCAGTCAATCAAAATATATGCAATAAGCTCCTATTATGTGCTTGTTAAGTACCAAGGCTGTTACTATGAGCAAAACTAACATGGTCCCTAACCTCTTAGCTCTAAAATTACAAAAGGGTGGGGAAACCGGGATGGCTTAGTGGGTTGGGCGCTCACTTTGCAGCGCCGGGGACCGGGGATCGAATCCCGGCCCCGGCCCGTGCGGAACCATATGCTGAACTGGGAGCTCCCCCAGGTCAGTTCTCTCTCTGTCTCTGTATCTCTCTCTGTCTCTGTCAAAAATAAAAATAAATAAATAAAAATATATTAAAATAAATAAACTTAAAAAAATATATATATATATAAAATTACAAAAGGGGAGATAAATTTTAACCAAAGATTTATAAATATGCAAGTAACTGCAAACATTAATAGATAACATGAAAGAAAATACATGGCTCTATTAGTATGAATTTAAGGAATACCTACTACAGTGTGGAGTATCAGTGGGAGCTATCTGTTAGTAGAAATTTTGCTGAAATTTGATCATGTTAAACTATGTAAAAAGAAAATCAATCACAAATTTGAGAGAAAGCCTGATGAATGTAGAGCAGTAAAGACTGGAAAATGTGAGAAAGTGAAAAAAAAACACTGTGTCTGAGGGACATAGTGTGAGAAGAGGTCTGAGAAGGCTGGGCTGGATCAAGCTGGAGCTTGCTAGAAAATTCAAGTGTTTGAAACTGTCAAAAATAAGGAAATCATCCTAAGATGACTACTTTCAAGTTAAGTTCTCCATGGGGGAGAAGGCCAAGGGTCAATGTATAATTCTTACATTTATTATTTGCATGAAATCAAAATTTTTCTATTGTCTCAGAATGTCAAGTAAACCCTTAAGCTAAAAACAATAAGCACAGGCATCTGTGAATTATTAAAAAATAAATAAAATTTAAAAAGCAGCAAATAATCTACAGAGGCCATTCTAAGGCTTGCTAAAAGATTGCCAACCCCGAATGGCAGCAGAGATTATCTGAACTCACCATCATCCTTGCTTTTCTACTTTTCTCAGCCTTACTTCAGTTAAGCAGGAGCATAGGTCTGGGTTTTTGCCAATAAAGATGTGAAGAGAAATGATAGAAGCCAATGACAGGCTTAAAATTAAAAATGTTCCCCTTCTCAATTTGTGACCTATGCTTCAGACCTACCAGCTATAAATTAGAAGTTCAAATGACCTCATCTTCTGGTTTGATTCATGCTCCAGAGAAGCTCCCAGAACTCAGAGAAACATTTTACTTACTAAAGATGACCAGTTTATTATAAAAGGATAAAACTCAGGCACAGCCAGATGGAAGAGATGTATAGAGCAAGCTATGGAGAAAGGGAGTGAAGTGTCCATGCTCTGAGCTTATGACTCTCACCATTTTTCCTTAAATTCATCAACTCTGAAGCTCTCTGAGCCCTTTTCCTTTTGGATTTTTACAGAGGCTTCAATACAGAGACACTATTGATTAAATCCATTGTTGACAGATTTAACCTCCAGGCCCTCTGTCCTCTCAGGCGGTCAGGGTGGAATTGAAAGTTATAGGGGAAGCTGGGAAGGCTCAGCAGGTTAAGCATTCACTTTGGAGCCCCTGGGACCGAGGATCAAATCCCGGCCCTGGCCCTGGACCCCTATGCTAAACTGGAGTGTGCTTTCCATGTGGGAGCCCCCCAGCCCATTTCCCACCCTGCACAGCCCCCCGCCCACCTGTGTAGAATGAAACCATGTTGAAAACTAATGATGTACAACTATGGAGACTGCTCTGGGCCCTCCCCCTCCTCTCTGTCTCTCTCTGTCAAAAACAATAAAATTAATCTTTAAAAAAAAATAAAAATAAAAAAAGAAAGTTCTGATCCTCTAATCCAGGGATTCCCAACCCCGTGCCCGCGGGCGCCATGGTGCCTGCGGCCCGATTTGTGTGCGCCCACCATTATGTGACTGCATCAGAAGTTTTTCATAAACACTAAGTAAAACTATAATTTATTTTGATACATTTGTTAGAATTTTAAAATATTGTTGGAGTATCTACACAGGTTCATTATATTTGTTGGTATGTGTGCGATATCGTATGTGTAAGTTTTCCCCTAGCTGTCGCCTTTGTACACGTCGCGTCTTGTGTAGCCGCTGCGCTCTTTACACTCTCCTCCCCCCAACTGGGAGGCGCCAAGTTGCCATTTGGATTGCGGTTGCTGGACTGATCGGGTCGTGACGGTTAGCTAGGATCACAGTGTTTTGATAGATTAGATTTTAAATGAACTAAAAGCGAGGTAGGTAATCTATTGTTATGGTGGCAATTTGATATGATATTGTAGTTCTATAACTATTTTTATTTTTATTTTTTTAGTCCTAAAATGAGTGGACCAAATAAGAGAAAACGAACCTATAATTTTAACACAGACTGGGAGGAATCATATTGTTTCATTAATGTAAAAGGTAAATGCGTTTGCCTGTTGTGTGGCAGTAGTATTGCAGTGCCGAAAA
>PVKE010037967.1:0-15648 GCA_004027555.1 Craseonycteris thonglongyai
TTCTATAGCACCTGATTCAACTTCTTTTACATGAAGACATTCAATAAATATTTGTCAATTGAATGCCCAACTATTGACCAGTGGCAATTTACTTATTCCATTATGTGCTCACCACCCACAGTCAGTTCTCTTTCCATCACCCTGTATTTGATAGCCCCTCCCTACTCCTCCATCTCCCTCCCCTTTTACCCTCAGGTAACCACTAAACTATTGACTGTGTCTAGGAGTTAAAATGAAAATAACAAAGAGACCGGTAGCAATTTAAACAAGGAATTAAAATTCTCTTTCATCCACTTGTGATTATACTGGAAATAATGCAGGGAGTGAACTGTGTGCTTTCTTGATAGCTCAAAAGGAATACCTACTACCACTCAGCCTAATCTCCTTTCCTAGTTGACATTTCCAGTCACCTAACTGAAGCTCAGGGCAGACAACAATATGTTCCCAGCTTAAAAAGGAGTAAAAAAAGTCCTCTTACCTTTTCTTTTCTTTTTTTTAAAGATTTATTTTATTGTTTTTGATAGAGACAGAGAGAAGGGGAGGACACAGAGCAGTCTCCATAGCTGTACATCATCAGTTTTCAATGTTTCATTCTACACAAGTGGGCTAAGGGCCACGCAGGGCAAGAACTGGGTTGGGATTCTCCAGAATGGGAGGCACGCCCCCTCAAGCCAGGAGCAAAACAGGTGCAGGGCAGGGAAATGGGTGGCAAGAACCCAACTGAGGACCTCCTACATGGGAAGCACACATCAGTTCAACATATGGGTCCGCATGGGCTGGGGCCAGGATTCAATCCTTTGTTCCTGGGGCTGCAAGGTGGGCACTTAACCTGCTGAGCCATCCCAACTTCCCCCTCCTTACCTTTTCTAAGAACAAACTTCCATAAAGAAAGGTAGGACAAATACTTCTTATTGAGACTATTTTGGAGAAAATGACAATTCACTCATTTCAAAAAATGACTAAGATTAATCAGGAGAGACTCGTTTATTTTTGCCTGGATACTAGCAGTTAAGACTCACCTGTTACCACAGATACAAAAATCTCAGACACTGAAAAATAGATGAAGATCTGAAGAGGTTCAAGTAACGGAAACGTGATCAGGAAAATGAGGCTTTGCTAGTCCTAATTCCCTCAGTTCCTCCAAACAGAGCACATCTCTTGCGTTGTGAGTGAACAAAGAATGGTATCTTCAAATTCCGTGTAAAGTGGTAACAACCCTCAGGTTCATTCTGTATTCGAGCTGGGCTGCTGTAGAACAATTTGTTTCACAACCAAAAGTTGACAGAACAAATCCAAAACATTTCTGTGTATATGTTTACATGTGCATCAATTGGCATCCATGGTGGGTCTGAAGGTGTGCCTGAAGTCCCTTATGCTTTTTGTAACATTTTCAAATCCACTGCTGTCTTCCAGATGACAGGGAATTCAGGTCTGCCTTCCTCCTGGGAGATCTTTATTCACAGACAAGTCAAAAACCCTTGACAAAAGGCAACCAAGGGAACTTGTTGACCTTTTAGCTGTCTGGCTAACATCAGTGCAAGTATTGTTCCCTGATAAAACAAGAAATTCAATTTAAGGGGAAATTTAGAAAACATTTGAGGCACTCTCATTTTATTTTACCACTGTGCTGTCTTTCAAACTGAGAGCAAATGTAAATAAACAAGAGCTGCATTCTCATTCCAAGGATTCAATAACAAATATCTGGTCTCACAGCTTGATGTAAATGAGACATTGTCTGTCTCCTTACTTATCTTTCCCTTCAGCTATTTGTTTAATTTTTTTCTCACCCTTTCTCTCTCTCTCTCTCTCTCTCTCTCTCTCTCTCTCTCTCTCTCTCTCTCTCTCTCTCTCTCTCTCTCTCTCTCACACACACACACACACACACACACACACATGCGCGTGCGCGCGCGCAAGCACGCGCGCACAAATCGCTAAGAAGTTAAAGCTTCGCTTTTTTGGCTAGATTATTTGTTTTCTTTCCCCCATATTATTTGTTACATCTTTAAAAGCTTTATTCTTTATAAATGGAAAAAACAAAAAAAAACAGAATAAATCACATCCCTACAATATGGTCTTAAATGTTAATTTCTTGTGTGATGTATCTAAAGTGGAGATATTCAAGTGAAGAGTTTGTTAATCTTGTAACTACATAATTGTTTATTTACTTTGCAGTAATTTTTAACAGACATTACCCATGAAATTTTTTTTCAATTGGAATTGATGAAACATTCATTCAGCAAACAAGTATTTTCAGGCTCTGTGCTAAGACTATAATGTTCCGTAAGACAGGAAGGAAGAGCCTGAAGGAGACCAATGCAGGCCAGATCCAGAAGTTCTCCAATGTGCGTGAATTGCATTCATACCTACAATAGGAAACTCCACTACATGAAGCACTCACAAAGTATTCTAATTCTGCTTAATAGCATCTCATATTCCCATAATATCTACAAAAACCTCACAATTTATCTACTCTAACTAACCTCAGCACTTCTGAGTAATATAATAGTTCAGTGTGCTGTGGGGGTATGTTGGAGGATGACAGCAGAAGAGGAGAGAGAAGTCCTCTTTAACTCTATTACATCTTACCTTATTAAAGCAGGTTTGAAGTGCTTACATGACATAGTACAGGAAAGCATAAAAATGGGAGATAGTCTGAGAGCCTCTTAAAGTCTATAGAATTATCAGTTACTAAAAGGTATGTGCTATTGGTTTTCAGCCAAAGGATTTCTACCTTCTTCAGAGCAAAAATTGTTGGGGAAAAGGAGGTTAGAGTCTTACAGTATCTTCTTATTTTACCTTTGTACTTTCCATTTTGTAATGTATTGTCTACTAGGATGTAATCATTTATCATTGTTTCTAACAACAACCAAAGAGTCTCAGAAGAACACAGCTAGACTAGAAAACAAGAAGATTTGTTTTAGAGGTTTGGAGTGGCCCTCCGAATGAACCCAATTCTTTGAAATCAGGCTAATTCATACAAAGGTTGGGTACAACATCACCCTGCTTAGCTGCATTCCAATTCACCTACTAAGAGCGTAACTCCAATCTAATGTATTAACCCAAAAATACTTATGCTGGGAGTGACAGGGATGGATGGTATGGGCCATATGGCAAGCTGGCTCTCGTAGAATTTTGCTACTGAAGGACTCCTGAGGTCCTCTTATGTGGCTAGAAGCCAGGTTCTCAGAACCAATCTTTCCCACCCACCACAAGATGGCAGAGGAGAAATTGAGCAAAAGTACCCATGCATTACTATTCACATGTTTCAGTCTCTGATTATATATAATTCAAAAAAGTCATGGCCACCCTACCATCACTGCAAAATTCTAGAATTTCCAAGCATAATTCTCAAGTGCTCACAGTGCTGTGATTTCCAAGTCAGGTTTCCTATTATATCTCAGCCTACTAACTATAGCAGCAATGGTGGCCAGATCATGAGGCCAGACACCAGGCAAAGTGAAGCTCTAGATCTGCTCTGGAGATTTTGCCAGAAAAGCTGATGCCAGCAGCTTTCAATTTGTTCTTACCTTGACCCAGTAAGTAATACTTTGCATTACAATCCAGTGCACTGCATGTGTGCATGAGTGCACACACAGTCGGAACACTAAAAGTAAAAAGTTCAAAACAAATATAGTTATAGTATGCACTGTATACCATTTTTTCCTTTTTAAAAATTTTATTCTATATGATTTTTTTTAACTTCTGGTTGTGACCCACCTGTGGTTTAAAAAATAATCCTGATTTATCTACCCATCCACCTCCCAACACACACACACACACACACACACACACACACACACACACACACACACACACCCCTAGTTTGCTCAGTACAGTTTTGAGTCTGCTGATAGATACTAAATCCATGGAACAGAGCAAATTTATGTAGTATAAAAATCAAATGCCTCCAAGCCTTGGAAACAACCAAGTGTCCCTTGATACATGACTGGATCAAGAAGTTGTGGTATGTTTACATGATGAAGTATTACTCAGCCAAAAGAAAAGATGAAATACTGCCATTTGTGGCAACATGGATGGACCTTGAGATCATCATGTTAAGTGAAATAAGTCAAATAGAAAAAAATCAAGAACCACATGACTTCACTTATATGTGGACTATAACCCTGAAAAGTAACAAAGAAACAAAACTCATGGACACAGTCAATAGTTTAGTGGTTATCTGAGGGTAAGAGGAGAGAGGGCATCAAATACATGGTGATGGAAGAACTGGCTCTGGGTTATGAGTACACAATGCAACACATACACGATGTGTAGAATTGTATGACTGGAACCTATGTAATTTTTACCAATGAACGTCACCCAATAAATTTAACAATTAATAAAAAAGTAGTACAAATAAAATCAGTTAAATAAAATGCATACTACATACGAAACTTTGTATGCCCATTTAGAGGTGAACCAGAAGACTCAGTAGAATTTAAGATCCTTTAAATAGGATATACCTGAGTATTGCGAAGTATCACTCTAGCTCTCTCTACAAGGAAGAAAATTAATCTGACATGCATACCCTTTCTTTGTCTCTGTTTTTGCCCTTATCCATTCTCACAGGTTGTGTGTGTGTGTGTGTGTGTGTGTGTGTGTGTGTGAATTAACTATATTTTCTATTTACAATAAAGATAATATCTGAAGTCAGCACTTCCTTTGTCTGTAACACCATTAATTAACCAACCTGTTGACTGTATCCATTGCAGTAAACTTCAGCTACCAACTTTTACAGGGTTTGACACTGTGCAAGGCCTGCTTATTCAGTACTCCCATAGTAACTTGTATGTTCCATTCAAATGCCTTCATCATAGTGATGGTAAAGGTTACAGCAAAACTAGGTACTTTTGGGGGGTAACAAAGGGTAGAAATCATGTCTCATTCATCTTTGTATCTCCTAAATATATCTCAGAATGATTAATAAATGTTTATTGAGTGGATGGATGGATGGATGGATGGATGGATGACAGATGATATCAAAAAGCCCTTTCTATGTTCTTTACCTTAACCAAGCTAAAGATTGTATGATAGTCTCTTTGGGGAAAAATCTGCTTTTTAATAAAATTATTTTGTCTAGTTTTAATTCTGTGAACATTTTCGAGACTACTCCTTATGTGTAGAGTAGGACAGGTGGGACTACAGATGTCTATTCATTTGTTAAACAAATATAGCTGCCATATATATATATATATATATACACACACACATATATACATGTATGTATGTATGTGTGTGTGTGTGTGTATATATATATATATATATATATATATATATATATATATATATATGCTTAGTCCTGTACTAGTAAAATAACCTACTCTGAACCCTCAATATCCACTTGAAATAGATCAAAGAATTAGTCATGTGCAATCCATATGCGAGATCCACATCCAAGCAGATTGCAGAACACACTGCTTAATCCACCCTGCACTTTGTTCGTCACCCAAATCCACACACCACCCGCGGCAGAAGTTTACACATTGAACCTGTCTGTAAGCAAGTCAGCTTTTGTTTGAAGAAATCAGTATCACAATGGGGTTCATTCAAGTTTAAGGAGATTCTTCCTCTCACCTTTTCCCATTGCCTTTTAAATGTGCCCCAGCCTCAGATCATTATAAAGGCCAAATTTTAAATAAGGATATAAATAGTTTATAAAAGGCAGTTATATAAATGAACTTGGTTAATTCTCATAAGAAGTCTGTGAGGTAAGAGAGATCCTACAGGGTGACCTTGTCCTCCTCTTGTTTTTCTAGTCTTTAATCACAATCATTCATTTGGGTAAAGTACAGCTTTGTTCTCTGTACTGTTCTGCACCAGTTAGTATTAGTAACTTGCTGGATAATCTCAATGTTGGCCAGCATCTGACGTCAGCTAGAACTTATCCCTGACAGAATTCTATATATTATGAGACTGTTAAATTCATCTTTCTTACCATGCATATGGCCCTAATATGATTTTTTAATCTAGCCAACTTGCATTGGTCACCTCTAGTCTAAAGTGCTAAAATATGGTAATATAGTGACTAATGTTCAGGGCAATGATACAATTCTTATAGATATTTATTCTTCTAGGAAAACATACTAAAGAAAAGGAATATTCACGTACATATTTTGAGTATTTATTTTATAAGAAAGAGCAAGAGATTGAGAGAGATTGGTGTGAAAGGGCCCCCTCAGAGGAAATGAGGGGCAGGAAGCGTGGAAGAAAGGACTGAAAACATAGGCTTGTCAAATTCCACTGAGCCATCAAGAGAACCAGTTAAATACTGGTGAATAGAACTCTTTCTTCCTTCACAAAATGCCCTGGTACTGACCCCATCCTGACTGAAATTTAATATACTCCTTACCTACCAATTCTGGAGAATATTTCCACCACTTTTGAACTATGATTCAACATTGGCTGAAAACTTTAGATGTAGTGATTTTGACTTGATTAAGACAGTGTTTGAGGATATCATGTCCTGAACAAACTTGTCATCACCCACTGGGAGATGATGCTGGGCTCTCATAGTCCTTGTGTGGAGATGCTGCTCTTTTGCACTGGCCACTGGAGTAATTTATAGATATGTTGTCAACTTGTAATGATCATGTTTAACAATTTGCTTCAAACTCAGTTCACTGCTGTATAGCTGAAAGTGGGAATTGCCCTTTCAGATTGGGGTGGTGGCAGGTTAGTACTCCAGAAAAGTATAAAATATATGGTCTTATAGATGATTGTTTTTTTAATATAGAGGATGCTGGGATAGCTGCCTCATGATCACAAGGTCTAGGGTTTGATTCCCAGCCTCAGCCCGTGCAACCCCATATGCTGAACTACAGCACAACTGGTAACCACCAGGATGGCTTGACAATTAAGGTTCTTGCTTCCTGTGCAGCCCCCAGTTCAGTTCCATTCCCCATGTGGCCCCACATCCACCTGTGTGGAATGATACTGTGTCACAACTAATGATGTACAACTATGAAGACTGCTCTGCGCCCTCTACCTTCTCTCTCTCTCTCTCTCTCTCTCTCTCTCTCTCTCTCTCTCTCTCTCTCTCTCTCTCATTCTCTCTCTCTCTCTCTATCTCTCTGGCACGTGCATATCTTCTCTCAAATCAATAAAATAAATCTTAAAAAAAAAAACGTAAAATGTCCTTTGAGATCCATTTGTTTGTTCAGCTTTAAAGCCTTTTCAGAACTGAGCATTTTGTAGAGACAGTCAGGAAAGCAACAAAAAGGCTAGTCACCTATCACTATTTGATCAGCTACTCTCCATTTCCCTAACAGCTGTCTCCATTGGCTCTAGACCATACTGCTACAGTAAAGGAGCTATATTATCTTCCTGAAGCCCTTGAGAATCTCATGCAGACAACCCTGTGTAAACACTATATCTCAATAGTGTAAACACTATATCCAGCCCACTGTACTGCCTGTCAGGACTGGGGCTTATACATTTATCTAAGACCCTGAGGTGAATTTACCATGAAGCAAATGAAGTTTATACTTTAGTGCTTCAAAGTCCTAGACTTAATTTTTTATTTCAAGTTCTGTAGTATTTTGCTCAAAGAAGTTCCCAGAATTATATAAACTTCAGGTTCCAATAAACCTGGACCAACCTGTGGCAAGAACAAAGTCACTGGGGCAAAGGGATGGGTAGTCTTACCACCAATTAGACTCAGACCTCATAATTGATATTCACCTTTCAGAGATCATATATTTACATGGAGGCTGAAAGACAGAATGGATACTTACATTTTCTGCTATGTTTGTTATTCTATGACCTAAAGAGTCATCCCCATTGATCTGTCTCAACTGTGGATCAACCCTTTCTCACATTTGAATATATCTTTTTGGGGATCCCAAAAGATATACTTCTTTACTACTACTGCCCTTTCATTTCCTAACATCATGGTAAGATGAATACTAAAATTGGCTACTAAGATTTTAAGTGATTTAAGAAAGCTGACCTTGGGGGCAATGTCTTCAAGGGTAGTATCATTTAACTTACATTCTATTCTTTTAGTTGTGAAGTGCCAAAATGTCCAGGTTTTCTTGTTTTTGTTTTGTTTTGATTTTCATAGAGATCCAATTATCAATAGTAGTTTATTAAATTTGAAAACAACATAATCAACTGCAAATTTTTTTAAATATGGCTACAAGTTTCTATCTACCTTCAGATATATAAAATAGGTAAATTCTTTGGTTTTAAAAGAAGCTGGGTTCACACTTAATTAAAAGTCTGTGAAATTCAGGGAGACTTGAAAAATATTTTAAAGACCAACTTGCATGAAATCTGCAGTACACTTTTGAAATATGCCACTGTCACAGCTGCCCTCTGATGAGGCTTGGGTTCCAATCTGTGCCTCTCCAGCAGTCTGTGCAACCATGGCTGCCAAGTGGCATCAGCTTCCCCACAGTGTACTCCTCCTGTCTGCCATGAGGGAATAAAGCCTCATCGCGCTGGGAAGCTTCCACCAGGGGCTCAGAACAAATCTGTCTGCAGAGACTAGATGGCAAGCGTACTTGAAAATATGAATTATTGCTGTCATCAGCACATTGCGCCCCCACGGAATTGAACCTTTGACATTGAAACTGTTTATGCGTAGTTACAATATCTGTAATTTACCTTGGCCTGGCTGCAGTATGGAGATTTATAGCCCTTTGTTTGTGGCTTTGTAGGAAGCAGAAAATTTTGCTTTGTAAACTTAATGAAAAAGAAATGAACAAACTGATAGTCAAATAGATTGCCTTAAAATATTTGCAATTACCAATTTATTGTTTATTTTAAGGAAATACCATAAGAAATTGTTCTTCTAACTGAACAGAGGTTAAAATTTTAAAAAAGAAATAAAAACATAGCAAATATCTTTGCTGCTTTGGAGAAAAGTAGAGAATACTTGGTTTAATGCTAAGCATACCCTTCCACCCCTCCAAAGAAAGACTTGAAGGGAAAGGATCAAAGCATCTGTAAACTTGGACCTGCATCTTTTGTGCTTAGGGACAGTTGTAGCAATTGTGCTGATAAAAGAGAATTTAAGAATATAAGTCATTTGTGCCAACATAGCTCTGGCACACATAGCTATGACTGTAATTGGTGATTGCAAAATTAACCACTCACAGAAAAACACTTTTTCACTTTCAGATGATTCTCAAAAGTTTTCCACAGGATGCCATGATGGCTCAGCAGGTTGAGAGCTTGCTTTGCAGCCCCAGGGTCCGAGGGTCAAGTCCCGGTCCTGGTCCCGGCCCATGTGGACCCATATGCTGAACTGGGGTGTGCTGCCCATGTAGGGAACCCCCGGCCCAGTTCCTGCCCTGCACAGCCCTGAAACCACCTGTGTGGAATAATGGTTATGTCGAAAACTAATGACATACAACTATAGAACCTGCTCTGGGCCCTCCCCTTTCTCTCTCTGTCTCTCTCTATCAAAAACAATAAAATAAAGCTTTAAAAAAAAGTTTTTCATCGTCCTTTCACTATTAGCCAATCCGTATCTGACTTTTTTCTTCATAAACCACTAGAAAGACATTGAGGAGATACTTGATCAAGTTATATGCCAACACTGTATGACATTTAGGGAAATATTTTCAATCACTTCAAAAATTATTTTTTGAATAATAATAAATTAAATAATAAATAATAAATTATTTTTAACTAATTATTTTTAAGTAATTGACTTGCTTAGATTATTATTGTAAGAATTTATAAAGCATATTAAAATAAGGTTTCTACCTATACAAGTGTGGCTTGAAGTCAACTTGCTCTCTATCTACAATATTGCAGCCATTAGAGAAATGCTAGCAAAAATACTTCTTTGAAAGAAAATTTAAGTAGACATACTATAAAGTCATTTTTCTACCATTGGTTCTGCATCAACTCTCCCAACACAACATTCTTTTATTGTTCTTAAGTATTTGATTTATTTAACCTGAGCTTTTTTTTACATGGTAAAAAAGAAAATTTAACATAAGTACAGGATATATAGAATAATTGTTATAATTGAAAAGAATAACACTGGTTATAAGGATGCTCAAGGAACTTAGTGAGAATTTCAACAAAGAGATAGCAAGCATTAAACACATACACACACACACAATCATAAAAAGAACCAGTCAGATATAAAGCATATAATAACTTAAGTGAAAAATATACTAGAAGGTTTCACCAGCAGGCTAGCTGAAGCAGAGAATTGAATCAGCAATTTGAAAGACAAGGTAGCAGAAAACACCCAATATGAACAGCAAAAAGAAAAAAGAATACAAAAGAAAAAAACATGAGAATATTTTAAGAGACCTCTGGGACAACATCAAGCATAACAATATTCCCATTATAGGGGTAACAGAAGGAGGAGAAAGAGAGCAAGGAATTAAAAACCTATTTGGAAAAACAGCAATAGAAATCTTTCCTAGCCTGGTGAAGAAAATAGACACAAGCCCAGAAAGCATAGAGAGTGCCAAACAAGATGAACCCAAAGAGGCCCATACCAACACATCATAATTAAAATGCCAAAGGGTAAAGACAAAGAGAGACTCTTAAAAGCAGCAAGAGAATAGCAGTTTGCTACCTCCAAGGGAGCTTCCATAAAGCTGTCTACTGATTTCTCAAGAGAAACTTTGCAGGCCAGAAGGAATTGGTGGAAAATACTCAAAGTGATGAAAAACGAGGGCCTACAACCAGGATGACTCTACCCAGCAAAGCTGATTTAGAGTCAAAGGATAGATAAAGGGCTTCCTAGATAAGAAAAAGCTAACAAAGCTTTTCACCACCAAACCACAATTACAAGGAATTTTAAAGGGACTTCTTTAAGATGGAAATAAAAAATTAAGAATATGAATGATAAAATGGCAAAGCTACATAGCCATCAACATTTACATTAAATGTAAATGGATTAAATGCTCCAATCAAAAGATAGGATGCCTGAATGGATAAGAAAATAACACTCTTATATATGCTGCTGACAAGAAGCTACCAGTAACTTCAGAATCAAACAGTATACAAAGACTGAACATAAAGGGTGGAAAACAGTATTTTATAAAAATGGAAACCAAAAAAGAAAAGAAAAGAAAGAAAAGGCTGAGGTAGCGATACTTATGACAGACAAAATAGACTTTAAAACAAAGTCTATACCATGAGCCAAAGAAGGACCTAGTAATTCTACTTCTGGGTTTTATCCAAAAAAAAACAACCCAAAATGCTACTTTGAGGGGACATATACATCCTTATATTGATTGCTGCATTATTTACAATGACCAAGATATGAAGGCAACCTGGGTGTCCATCAATGGATGAATGAATGGATAAGGAGGAGGTGGTACATATATACAATGGACAATGGCTCAGCAATGAAAGCAAATGGGTTCTTGCCATCTGTGGTGGCATTGATGGACCTGGAGGAAATTGTGCTGAACGGAATATGTCAGACAGAGAAAGACAGCTGCAACGTGATTTCACTTATATACAGAATCTAAAGAATAAAATAAACCAACAAACAAAACAAACAAACTAATAGATACAAAGAGCATTTTGATGGTTGCTAGATGGGAGAGGGGTTGAGAGGATGAGTATGGCATAAAAGGTGAAGGGATTAAGTACAAATCAGTTGTTTTAAAGTAGTTATGGGGATGTAAGGTATAGCATAAGAAATATACTCAATAATATTGTAATAATTATGTATGGTATCATATGGGTACTAGATTTATTGGGGAAATAGATGAGAAGGGGTTTGGGGGCAGGGAAAATATAGTGAAGGCATTAAGAAGTACAAATCGGTAGTTACAAAATAGCCATGGGATGTAGAGTAAAGCATAGGGAATATAGTCAATAATATGATAATAACTATGTATAGTGCCAAAAGGGTATTAGACTAGTCAGAGGGATCACTTCTTAAATTATATAAATGTCTAATCACTATGCTGTATACCTGAAATTAATAGAAAATAATATTGAATGCCAACTGTAACTGAAAAAATGTTTAAAGGAGGAACAGTGAAGAGGAATAAGAGGTTCAAATGTCCAGGTATAAAACAAATAAGGTATGGGGGTGTAATGTTCAGCATAAGGAATATGGTCCAATGTCAGATGGTTGCTGGACTGATCATGGTGACCAGAGCTTTAGGTATATGAATGTGGAATAACTATGGTATACACCTGAAACTGATATAATGTATGCTCACTATATTTTTAAGATTTATTTTACTGTTTGAGAGAAGGTGAGAGAGAAAAAAAAGGGGGAGGAGCCAGAGCATGTTTCATAGTTGTACAGCATTAGTTGTGACATAGTTTCATTCCATACAGGTGAATGTGGGCCACTTGGGGTGGAAACTGAACCTGCGGCCTCCTAAATGGAAGGCAAGAACCTTCGCCACAGAACCATTCCAGTGGTTGCCATTTGCACCACACTTCAGGATATAGTTTTGTATGGGCTGGGGATGGGATTTGATCCCTGGATCCCACAGTTGTAAGGCAAGTGCTCAACGTGCTGAGCTATCCTACTGTCCCATGTTTGCTATATTTTTTAATAAAATTCCTTCATTTTCAAAATAAAAATACTTCCGAATTTAAGAAAAAGCAAAACATTAATTATCTCTTTTTCCCAACACTGATTGTCAGTGAAGCAAATTATAATACCATGGTTTTCAAAGCTCGACATTTTTATAGATTCTTTCACTGATTCATATTCATGCCTTAGTTTCAATGCTGAAACAAATGTTCTAGACTAGTTTTTACCACTGAATTACCTCAGGAAAGTGACAACTGTTCTGCAGTTTATTTGCATTATCTGGAAGTGATGAGTTATAAAAAGAGAAAAACTTTTGCTGTAACCAGATGTTAAATAATACTAAGAGCATTTAGAAAATGATAATCATAAAATAGTGTCTGATTTTAATAATATATATCAAATTGTAGTTTTAAAAAGTATTGGTAATATCATTGTAAAGTTCTAGAAGGGACCTCTAGCAATTTCTTATATAGTATATCATCATTGCTTTTTAATGAAGCATACGGAATAGAGCTGTCAGGAATACAAACGTAAATTATGATTTCTTTGTGTTGTTTACTAGTGAAGGATCCTGTGGAGAGAAATGTTTGGAAGTTTACTTCTGAAGCATTTCAAAAGGACTGAATAGGGGAACAATGAGCTGTTTCCCCAGGGGAGTAGAATTGCACTTCACAATTGTGGGATTGACAACCTCAGGCTGGGGCTCATCCATCTCTAGTTTCTAGATAAAGCCGAGTCTCCATCATCTGTCCTTTTCTGCGGAATCCACCTGGTTAACCTTTTGCTTCACCACATTGCATTCTTCCTTAGCATGTTCAATGAATGCTGTTACGATACCAGTGCACAGGGTTCAAGCTGCATTGACTGTGACTTAAGTGGTTATAGGCTCACAGAAATTGCCAGTTATAGCCAGAGTCCCAGTCTTGGGATTAAAGAGGCCTCTCCAGGCTCACAGGGTTGTTTTAATGCCCCTCACACCACCCAGGCTGCAGGGCAGACAGTTGAAACACTGTGTCCATTCCTGACTCCCTGCCCTTGCCTCAGGTAGAAGCTTCTGGAAGTTTCCCCAACAGAAGCATAGGTTCTCTGGAGTCCCTCATGGAACCCTAAACTGTAGAGAGCTTTGTCAGTCAGAGGGATGAACAAGCTCTGATAGCAAATCCAACAGAAACCTCACCACCTTCTTTTGCCTATGGACCTTTCAAACCCTTCTCTAGTCACTGAGTATAGAAAAGAGTAAATGAGGGCAGCATACTCAGAATTTGGAAGGTTGTGGCAGGCAGGGCAGGCTGAGTGATTGCTTTCTGTAACCCTCCCACCTGCCCAGGAGTCATACATAATGGAGAAGGAGGTAAATAAGAATTAAATACCTGGAGTCTCTTTTTTCTTCCATCCTTTGATTACACCACTATTTTATTTATGATTCCCCAAAGAGAGGAAACTTCCCTTATGTGCCATTGCTTTTGTAAATTGTTAAAGAATCACAAAAATGATGGTTTACCTACCCAAGCTCCCCTCCTCCACAACCACGCTGACCCCACCACCTCCAGGTAAAACAAGCTGTATTTTCACTGTATCTCATTTACTGAAGGAGATAAAAGCATCTAAAGTCCACCCTGAGCTTGGTATAGTGTTCACTAGCGTTGTTTAGGTTTTGCATGACGTGATATTGTTTTGTGTCTAGGGGCCATGTTTCAGATACACACTCCCAAGTTCTTCGTTTCATGTTCGCACGAGAATAGAGTGAACTGCTTCACGGGAGAGGAAATACAAATAGCTCCGGTTTGGTTTGGTTTGGTTTTAAATACTATTCTCAATAACTTGGGTGGGAAATGTGGTGAAAATAAGACATTTGTCTGAACTACGTACAATTGCTCAAGGTTTCACATTTCTTTGCCTCAATCGATAGAATTTGATGTAAGAACTCTCAAATACTGAATCTATTTAGAAATTCCTAGTATTTGGGTATTCTTTTAAATAAAACTTCAGAACAATTTTTTATATCTCTTACCACCATCATTAGGAAATTTACAAGATTGTGGGTACAGGTTCTTCTGTCATGTTGTCTGCTAGCTGGAGGGAGTTCCTTGCAACAGAAGGGATTTGGAGTGTGAAAAACAGGTCAGATGATGTCAAGAAAGAGAGCAACATGATGGTGGAATGGTGATGAATAAATCTTAACAGATTTAAAGGGGGAGGGGGTGCAGTGGGATATAAAATCTGCCATGCATGACAGGTAGGTTTTTTTTGACTCAAGTTTACCAAATATTCTGACTTTCTACCTTTGTGATATTTTTGGTATACACCAACCACTCCATCAAAGAAGAATAAAGCAAGCTTGAGGAAGAAATAAAGCCTAAGGTATAGGAAAAGTTACACTGGAAAAACATTAAGGGGTATGTCATTCATGGAACTCTAGGAACTCAGAGTCAGAAAAATTGTAAGTTTCTTTCACATTCATTCATTGAATTTCCTCAAGTTCTGCGGTCTGCCTTCATGAAAGAAACCCTGAGGTATGTTTTCTCCTGGGTGAGCCTCAGCCCTGAGTGTGTGCACTGGGTTTTCTTTTATGGGCAACTCTATGTATACTATACATTACTATGTATATTACATATATGTATATTGCCATATACTATACTTATATCACATGCATAACAAATTGTATACCAAAATTGTGTCTGTGTGGGCAATCTGAGAGATTTCAAAAGTACTTTTGGCTCTACTAAATTTTTACTCTACATACTGATTCTACAAATTAACCTTCATCAATAATCACTATAGTAATTATGCTGTTTTAATTAAGTGTATGTGCCATAGCTCAGACAAATCACATCTGAAGTAAATAAAATATACAGTCATGCAAAGTGTGTCAAAGATTTCTTTGAGAAATCACAGACAGTGGCAAATACCAGAAGAGTGGGAAATAGAAAATGTGCCAATTTTCAAAAGGAGGATAAAGATATATTCCAAAAATTAAAAACTGAAAAACTCCTTTGACATTGATCTTCAGCAACAAAAAACAATTTTTCGATATTTAAATAATTTGGAAGAAGTACGTAGAAAATGATTGCAATTAGCCAGCATTGTTGCAATAAGAATAATGTATAAAAAGCAAAGCTAATTTTATTTTTTCACCATACTATTTGCCTGTTTTTAAGAAAAAGACA
>PVKE010037968.1:0-15661 GCA_004027555.1 Craseonycteris thonglongyai
ACACACACACACACACACACACACACACACATACACACACACACACACACACAGTGAGGCAGCAGAAAACAATTACAGAAGCATTCTGCTATAGTGCTTGCATTTCACTTCATATAAATGGTTTTTATTCCCAACCTGTTGACTCAATATGTATAGAAATTTTACATTCAAAATTATATTATTTATTAGTTATAGCTGATAACAAGAAGCAAATTAAAAATCATTTATGGGGTTGTATTTTTTAAGGAGGCAAGTAAACTAAAAATATTACAATGGACAAGTTTAAAATAATAAGTCATCCATTCTTTGGTAGATAATTGGAAATGAATCATAGTAATGCTCATTCATCAGAACAAATGCACATATTTATGTCCTTATTTTAAACAATATAAAACTATTGAGTATATTTTAGAAATATTTTAAAAGTGATTATTTTTTATGATGATATGTAACAAAGGTAAATCTCAGGTATTCTGAAACCTTCAGCATCTCCTTCTCCACTGGTGACAAATAAATTAGTTTTTAATTAAAAATTTTTAAATAAAAACATTGAAAAACGTCGCTGTTTTAAAGTGATAATTTAGTTTGTTGGATAAATTATACACAAAAGAGAGCACCAGCTGTAGGAAAAATTACTGTAGTTGGGATAAAAGATGTAGAAAACTGTTAAATTTGACAGTCTGGAAAGTATGTAAGTTGGACAGACAAGCCAAGGATGAAATTAATAACAAACTCAGGCAATCTCAATGCAAACTGCTAAGGTCTATACCAATTATAGTGCCATCATCACTTCTTAGACACTTAAATGTCTACACAAGAGAACAAATGATGATTCCCCCCCTCCCAATACATCTCAAATGGCAAAATTAACTACCGCAGTTTTAATATCCTTGTATGGAAATAGTGCCGCTGCTCACTCATGATAATTGAACCACAGTTCAAGCTTTAATTTCCTCTTTTTTCTATGTGGGTCTAAGTAAAGGCAATAACAGTTCTTACAAATTTTCTTTTCTTTCTTTCTTTCTTTTTTTTTTACAGGATAGGGATATATGTTGGCTTTGTTTTTAAGGAGACAGTTTTTACCTATGTAGGTAGATAGTTCTTCTTTCTTGAATTTTAATCATGTAAATCTATGTAAAATCAAACTTGTCATTGTAATGTGCTTTCCAGAGCTAGATTGACTTCAGCAAAAATTTGAGTGATTTTCCAAAGTTGTCTTAAAGTACAGCTCGTGGTGAGTCCAATCTCCTTCACACGACAGGCACAGTTAGTGAGGACTGAGCTGAGGATCATTTGATGTAAAGCAGTGTCTAGGTGTCTATTCCATTATTCGTTCATTTGCTCATTACTCACCAAATTGTTTGAATATATACTTACACCTTCAAGAAGGAGGAAGAGAGAAATTTGAATAAATCACCTGCCCTCAAAAAATTTCTTGTTAAGTTCAGGGCTATATACTGGTGAAAAGTTATTTGTGCAATATTGTTGTTGGTATATCCATTTGTTCCTTCATTTTTCATTCCTTTATTTATTTTTTAATTCATCTAGGCAATAATTCATTGAGTAAATAATTAACGAATACTATTGTGTTTCAGGTGCTGTAATGGATGCAAAGCTTAGTAATCCACATACCTTTAGTAAAAGAAGAAACATTCTAGAGGGAGGAAAAAAATTAATGAATGTAATTAAGGCGGTGTAAGAGGTTGACTGCGTTATTGTTCCCAACTATTCACTCATCTTTCCAATAAGAGGATGATTCATTCTTGACCATTGTCATTGCACATGCAG
Organism: Craseonycteris thonglongyai; assembly: GCA_004027555.1. Lineage (NCBI taxonomy): Eukaryota > Metazoa > Chordata > Mammalia > Chiroptera > Craseonycteridae > Craseonycteris > Craseonycteris thonglongyai. The sequence goes on from PVKE010037968.1 coordinate 1,789, forward strand.
TGCCAATATGGTTGCTTTGGTCCATGTGGCTTGTGACATGTGACTAGATATGATGAGCACTGAATCCAAGAGACACCTTTAAAAGCTATTTATGCTTCGACTAGATTTTTAGTTCTTTTTTTTTTCCTTGCCAGAAAAATGGAGAGTTCAAACAGGGGCTTGTCTGGGGAAGCTGGAATGGCTCAGCAGATTAAGCACTTCTTTGCAGCCCCTGGAACCAAGGATTGAATCCCGGCCCCAGCCCGTGTGGACCCATGTGGTGAACTGAGGTGTGCTTCCCATGCAGGAGGCCCCCAGCCCAGTTCCTGCCCTGTGCAGCCCCCGCCCACCTGTGTGGAACAAAACCGTGTCAAAAGCTGATGACATACAATTATGGAGACTGCTCTGGACACTCCCCCTTCTCTCTGTCTTTTTCTGTCTCTGTCAAGAACAATAAAAAATAAATCTAAAAAAACAAAAACAAAACAAAACAAAAAAACAGGGGCTTATTTTTCAGTTGAGGTTCCAGAATGAATAAGAAAATACATGGAAAAGACTCTAGTAGCCAAACCTCAGTTGGTTATGTAGACTAGTTATTGTAAGTCATTGAAATCTTTGTTATTTTCAATGTAAACCTGATTAACATTATGCTAACAAATGCTACTTATTGAAAAGGTTCTCTGTGAGCTAGATTTTGAAATTTTTCTACCCAGTCAAGACAGAAAACTATTCTTATTTAAAATAGCATAAGAAAAATCCAAGGAACTCTTGATCAGATGATATATTTGGAGAAGAACATAGAATTTGGTAAAATCTATGTGAAAAGAAATAGTTAATGAGCAACTACCCTGAGCAAAGTCATGCCTTGTACTATACTCTAAAAAGTTAGTACACTTATCCTCAAGCAAATAGGAGATTAAAGAAGGGTGTTAAACAAAGGCAAATAATTTTGCATTTTTAAAAGTCTTTTATGGCATCACTACTCAAAATTCTTTGGGGAAAGAGAGACACAGAGAGAGAGGGGGAGAAGAAAAAGGAGGAGGAGGAGAAGGAGAACAATAACAACAACGACAAGATAATGGCTGTGACTAAAGGTTGTGGTTCAACAAGGAAATGTTATTCGAAGCCATTTTAAAATATGAGGGTCTTAGTATGTTTGGCAGTTAATACACACACAAAAATATTTCTCATAATTCTGGATGCTAGAAGTCCAAGATCAGGGTGCCAGCATGGTTGAGTTTTGGTGAAGGCCTCTGTCTCGTTCATAGATGGTAGATGTCTTTCTGTGTCTTCACATGATGAAAGGTGCGAGGGAGCCCTGTGAGGTCTCTTTTATAAGACCAGGATTCTCATTTGTGAGGGCTCCTTCCTCGTGTCCCATCTACCTTCCAATGGACTCAGGATGGCAGTTGTGGGGAATAAAACTAAAAGGCAACTAGATGGTTGGATCATCATAAGACTTATTTATGCCACAGAAGGACATCTGAATTTCATTATAAGTAATAAGGGTGACATTTAAATAAGTAAAGCAGGGACATGGCATGACACAATTTGCATTTTAGAAAGAGTTATCCATGGATTGGATAGTAGGGAAAGGAAAAAGTTGTTACAAGGGAGACCACTTAAGGTGTTAGAATAGCATTCCAGAGCTAAGACAGTGCTCCTCAACTTTCTGGCACTAGGGACTGGTTTCATGGAAGACTTCATGGACTAGAAGGAGGCTGGCGAGAGGTGGGGGGGGGGTTTTCCTGGATGATTCAAGTGCATTACATTTATTGTGCACCTTATTTCTATTATTATTACATTGCAATATATAATGAAATAATTATTAAATCATCATAATGCAGAATCAGTGGGAGCCCCGAGCTTGAATTTTGATGTGAGTCTGCAAACAATTGATTTATGATGGTCTCTGTGCAGTCAAACCTCTCTGCTCATGTTAATCTGTGTTTGCAGCCGCTCCCTGGTGCTAATAGCGTCACCGCCTCAGCTCCACCTCAGATCACCAGGCATTAGATTCTTATGAGGAGCCACAAACTAGATCCCTCACATGTGCAGTTCATAAGAAGGTTTGTGCTACTTGAGAATTTAATGCTGTGGCAGATCTGACAGGAGGCAGAGATCAGGCAGTAATGTGAGCAATGGGGAGCGACTGTAAATGCAGATGAAGCTTAGTTTGCCCATTGCTCACCTCCTGCTATGTGGCCTGGTTCCTAACAGGCCACGGAATAGTACCAGTCAATTACCCTGGGACTGTGGACTCTTGAGTTAAGGTGAGGACCAGAACATAGGCAATGGCAGTGAAGATAGAGACAACTGTATCTGAGAGATATTTAAGGTGAATTGACAGAATTTGCTGATGATTTGATGGAGAGGGGTTGGAATTGAAGTGGACATTTGGATTTCATACCATATGTCTATGTGAACGATTTTATCCAGCAAAACTCAGAAACAAGGTGGTGGTGTACATGGTCCTTTGGGAAAACGATAATGTGGAAAGATTTCAGGTTTAGCCAGAAGCCAGTGCCCTACTCCACATGGTATTTCTCCTACTCCAACATCAGGCAAGGGCCATGCGAGGGTCCTACCTAGATTGAGAAGTCCTAGATTCAAATATATTCTTTCCATTGGTCAGCTTTCAGACCTTAATCTTTTGCATTTTCAGGGTCTCAATCTGGAAAAAATGAGGGGATTCAGAGACTTGATGTACAAATATGTGAGAATATTTAATGTAAAGTACTCCCCATCTTCTAGAAACATAAGAGGTTATTCCTTACTTAATTGTTCATACAATTTGAAATTTTGTTTTCCCCTGTAGTCGGTAAATTGGGGGTCAGCAGTTCGGAGGTGGACTCAGAAACACCTGTAAGAGCATGCTGGGAAACAGACAAGTGACACAAGTACCTCTGACTGCTGGCTTAGGTGATGTTATTTACTAGATGAGATGGTTTGCATCAAAGATAACTGAATGGTGTACGAGTATATCATGGAAAAGAATTTGACAAGTTGTCTTGGTAGATTTTGAAGCTTTGCATGTAAATTGTAATTTCCAGATCTTGTCGCAAAGCAAAATATAGGAAACCTCTAATTATTTAAATAATTTCCCCAGACTGAAACATTTTATTGGTGTCCTGACCCTGAAAATAAAGGTAAATCTGAAACATACAATTATTGCCAAAAGATTTATTAATTTACTTTCAGGGAACACTATATATATATATACACACACACATAAAAAACCCTACTGAGTTATTTATGTTTGTGTATGAAATTACTGTCGTGTTTTACCCATGGCTTTTGAATTAAATATATCAAACATAGAGGCCCAATAATTTACAAAATTTACTCTCTGTGATTTACAAAAAATCTGTATACATGTTGCTTTTTTTTTAGCTCCCTCATTTCTAGCAAATTATAGCAGCCTTTTTTTATAACCACAACCCATTTATCTTAGCAGGAAGCATTCGTGAAATGCATCTGCATAGCATGAATGCTCATTTGATAACTGCCTCTCTGTGCACTGAATGTTTTAACTTTCATAAATAGAGAGAACAATTTTGCCCCCTGGGTAAAATTCATTCCATAGATTAATACACACCCTTTCCTCACTTAAATGGGCTGCAGTTAGAGATCTATGTTTATGGTACGGCTTTGGTGCACTGATAGGTGGATAATACATTTTCGGTCCTTTCAAAAGCAACACTGTTGTATTATTCACACCATTGCCTTTAACGAGCTGGCTCTGAGCCATCGTCATCAATCCTGACATTTACATTCCCTTCATGTTGTACCAAGGCCTTGTGATGACATAATTGTTGCTTGTATAATAAGTGTCCATGTGAAGTACATTAGCCATGAAAAACCTAATTTATAACCCAAATGGCCAGGTTGACCATTATCTGGAAAAAAATTAGATCTCACAGCTTTAAAATCAATGCTATTTCAGGGCAGATAAAATCTATGTTTAATATCTTATAACTTGGTGAAGATTACAAGGTTGATTGAAATGCCTCAAAAATAGGGATGAGGGCTAGGCGGCTGAGCAATATAGGATTCGTAATTTATTTCTTTAATATAGCAGCAGTTTGTCAGGACTGTCACAGAAATGTGGATTGAGCTTTATTATTGTTTGTACACTGCTCAGCACAAATGAATAATTCAATCCGAGACAGAAGACAAGAAATATTAACAATTATTTAACCTGAACACTATTATATATCAAAGAACTGCATTGTCATCAGGGTTCCCAGAGAAAACACAAAGCACTCAGTTAAATTTAAAATTCAGAAGAATAGCAAGGGCTGCTTTAGCATACACACAAGTATGTCCCAAACATTGGCAACCCCAATGGTCATTGTATTGTTGGCCGGATGGTGTGTGCTATACAAGTTGAGTGAGGAAAGGTAAGGCAGATGTGATGATGTGTTCAGATGTTGGTTTCCTTTTAATACTGTGGTGTCATTTTTCTGAAAATACCTTCCTAAGCATTCTATATGAATATCTGTTCAGATACCCAGAAATAATTGAGAGAATAATTAATATATATTGCATTTAAGTCACCCTTTAAATGGATGGATTTTTTCAAACACTTTCTAGAAAATAATCATGCCTCAAAGGCATGTTAAGTTACAAAAAGCTGTAACATGCCACACTTTAAATTTGTTTTGGAAATAGTTCAAGTGAATTTTGAGTTTGAAATCCTTTCTCCAGCATCAATTAACAGAGGAGTGTATAGTGTTAAAGCATTTGGTAAACTTGGTCCGTTCAGTCACTAGTCAGTGAAAGAGTTTATCAACCTAAATCTCTGCCAACCCATGTATTTGACAAAGTGACTGATAATAGTTTGTCAGAAGAGCTCTTCTGATGATTTTAGAGAAACTAATCCTTGATTTTATTCTGACAATCAGTTTGCATGGCCTGGAACACTTTTGCTGGAGATTTTATGTGAAGAAACTATTTTGAGGTCATTTTAGCTGGGACTCTAGTTTAGGATGTGTTTATACACATTAGTTCATACACATTAGCAGAACTGGGAAAAACTGAAGATAAACTAGCTACATAACAGCATGCTTGAAAAGACCCAAATTTATAGTCTTTCACACATGCTGTTTTGAAGTTTTACTTTTCATATGATATTAAATACCATAAACATGATAGTGAATACCTATAATATTAACATTTATATGATATTTAATATTGCTATTATTGGAAATAAATACTCACTAAATTTTGCCCATGGAAGCATACTGTATTCATGGCAGCAAAGAAGCCACTAAGATTTAGTGTTATTTATTTTTTTTAACCAATGCCCAACCTGGTCTATTGAGATGAATATACACATAAAGTGGCTGAAGAGTGTAGGTGAAAACATATTAAATGTCCAAGTCACTAGTGTGAATTCTTCACCCTGGCCTAATGAGCACTTATAGATCAGCAGTTTTAACAAAAACAAAAACAAAATGTAAAAACAAAAACCTGAATGAACCACAAACTGAAAGTGTTTTGATTTTTTGGAACACTCATGTTAGGAAATCTATATTTACAATATAGTTCCCAAGTCTCATTTATTTTCATTCTTCTCCCAAAGATAGATTATAAGTTGATTCATGCTGTATATAATGTGCTGTCTTGTTATTGCTGTAATTATTAATTTTTAATATCTAAGTTAAAGTTCTTGGTGGTATTACATGAAAGAAAAGTAAAAAGCATTAATATGTGGTCTATTTTGTGCCCAATATTACTATAGTAGACTATTTAATCATCAGAAGAACTTTGCTAGGAAAAATAAAGTTACCAAAATCTTATAGATAGGAAGTAAAAGAGCAAAACCTTATGTTCTGCAACATATCAACTTCTAATAAGTCTTCAATTACCTAGAACCAACTCTTCACTATTGCTGCTATGATCTGTACCTTTGTCACCCTTGAACTTTGCATGTATCAGGAAGGATAGGTAGACAAGGTTCTTCTCTAACAAGCAAGTCAAGATAGATTCTTAGCGGTTTAAAATAGTAATAAAATAGTAATATTTATTATTGTTGCTACATTTCAAGCTGGGTTGGCCGGGGGAAGCTCTTCTACTGTTCCCTGAATCCAGGAGTGAGCTGTATTTGGAATTTCATGTGTTGCTGATAAAGGATGGAAGAAAAAAAAAGAACACATTAAAGTTCAGTTCTTAAATTTCTGTCATCTAGAAAGTACATTATCATAGGTGTGTCACTTGTCACATTTCATTGATCTTACATAAGCCACATGGACGTACCTGGCTTTGTGTTAGTTGGGAATTGTAATCTTTTTATATCCCTGGAAAGAGAAGGAATAGGAATATTTATGTGAATAGCCATGATGGCTATCATAGCATATTAATTTAATTTTCCCATTTCTGCAGAAAAAGACATGCTTTTGTTTAGAAAGACTACTTTGTTTTTCTTATGGTGTTTTTATGTGAAGTTTTTATTTATTCTGATATGTTAGTACAGTACTGCAAACTAAAAATAAAAAACTGGAGCTGAATTAAGATTAGTATTTTTGCTTATTATTACTGTCAAAGGATTTTTAAAATATTCTACTCACCTTAATTTTATATAGCTGAAATTCCTAAACCATTTATTGATTTAACCTGTAATATTGCCCCCAACCCCTCCTCTCTATTTTCTTTTCTGTAACACACAGTTTTTTCTATCTTCCCTTAATCATTTCATTTAGGTAGGGTATATGTTATTGACCTTGACAACAAGTATCATGGCTCTAAAATTTTAATTGAATGTAGTATAGAAAGTAAGGAGAAAGAAATTTAAAAGACTTGTTCAAAATTTCAATTCCACTTTGAAGCACACCTCTCAATTTCTCAAGAAAATCTCACTTTTTGCAACTGAATAAAGTTCCAGAATTTGACCTTAAAATGCTGCCCTTGGTGTCACACTGAGAAATAGTGGGGAGATTAAGTTGATCTTAACCAGTTCAGGCAAGATGTTTGGGCACTGTTTCTAGGATTCAAGGGCAATAGATACTTGATTTCCTTTTTGGTAAATTGGACTTATTTTCTGAAATAGCCCTTTTCTTTAATAAAAATGTTTCATTCGTTTCCTCTTGAACCATCTTTATCACTTCTACTCTTCAACAATTGCCTAATTTCCTGGGTTATGGACACTTGACTATAGGGAATAGGTCTTATATTCCTCTATTTGAGAAATGTTCTTTTAAAAATGTATTTTTTAAAACTTCTGGAGCATAAAACCACAATAGCAAAAATGAACATATTCCTATTTATATTAATTTATTATTTACAAATATCATTCATCATTACTATAGCATCAATATGTTGAAACAGATTTGTCAAAAATGAGACTCCTTTATTGAGATGCATACATTCTTAACATCATACAGAAAGAAACAAAAATAGTTTGCAGTAATTCATTGATGCATTATATTCATTTATGTGGTGCCAGGCCTTATTCTAGGTCATGTCATTTTTAACAAAGGATGTACCTTGTATCACTTCATGGCATTCTGGACCTGTGCGTTTTCAAGGTGGTGCTAGAATACAAGGAAAGATTTCATGCTGAAGTTGCTGCCGACATAAATCTGCTTAGGTAGGTTGTGGTCAGAAGGGCTATGGGCTGAATAAGGGCATGAGTTTCACAGGCAGAGGAAGGAGACGGGCACCAGAAGAAGATGGGCAAAGGCCAAATACATTCTTTGTTTCAAAACTTCATTTTAGACCAGACTTCCTTTTTGAGGCAGGTCATGAAAAGGGGGTTTGCTTGTGTTTTCAAATTCTTTCTATTTTGTGGGGTAGCTGAGATGCTGGCAGTGGTGTGTTTCCAAGGAACATAGCAACTCATATCATCTCCTTTGCTTTGTATTGGAGTTCGGGGCACAGTTTCTCACAAACAGCCCAGAGCACCCAGTGACCAAGAGTCGGCAACTCAAGGAACTTGCTTGCCACTAATTGGCAGGTGGAGCTTGTTAGGGATAAAATCCTAGGAATCTTTTGCCCTATAAATGGCAATGTACAGGCTGGATCTAAAGGGTAGTATGCTCAGTGAAATAAGTCAGACACAGAGAGACAAATGCCACATGGTCTTACTGATGTGTGGAATTTGGAAAAAACAAATTAAGTAAATAAACAAAGCAAAATAGAAACAGACCCACAGAGAACAAGCTGATGATTGCCAAAGGGAGTGGGGAAGAAGTTCCAAAAAAATAAAAAAGAATAACAAGAGCTAGTTACAGGTCACAATCACTTTATACAACGAATTTTATAAGCTGCCCCCAAAACAACTGGATCACAGCATTATTAAAAAAAAAAGTGAGGAAAATAAGGAGTGGGGATAAATGAAGAATAAATAAAAAAATCCATCATCTTATAGAAACCAAACAAACAAGGAGTAGAATATGATTTCATTGTGATTAGAACTTGAACAGAGCCTTTGATAGTTTCATGGGGCTAGCGTAGGGATTAGAGTCCAGGATTTGCCCAGTTGTTGGGGATCCTGGTAAACTTGTCTCAATTAGGTTATATCTTGAAAGTTCCTATTTAAAATATAAGGGCCAACCTAAAGTTGACAGAAACTCTTAGAAAGTTTGACTTGTTTTTAAAATCATCTCCGTTCCTGAAATCAGGTTGACGTTATCTCCTTTTGCTCAGGCCTCTGATATACGCAGACAGAAAAAACCATTTGGAGAAAGAAAACATCATCCATGGCCAAAACTTGGTTCTATGAACAATTCTGTAAATACACTGTTACATGAAAAAATAGTCAGGTACACAAGGTGATAAAACTTTATGAACAAAATTCAACAGAAACAACAGACAATAGGAAAAGATCCATAAGGGCTGTGGATATTGTATATGTAGTTATCAGACACAGACTTTAAAATAAACATGCTTACAATGTTCATGAAGCTAAGAGAAGATGTACAATTTAAGAATAAAATAGAGAATAAAAATATAATAATAAATGAGAAAATAAATGGCAGTTTACAAATTCATCCTTAAAATAGATCATCCTTGGGGTCTTTAACCCTTCATCTCTCAGTTTTACCAGAAAATAGGGCATGCTGTTTTGTTATATGGAAGTTTGGAGGCAATCATGTGTCTATATTAGTTGTCTCTCTGATAAAATGCCTCCAGTTTTGTCTCTATTCTCTTTAGTATTTGCACCCTTAGTTGTGCCCCCATCTTTAGTGACAACTTTATCACATACTAGCCTCAGCTAAACTCCCAAAATGCTGTGGGTTGACTTTTATTTTTTATTTTTTACTTTTTTTAGTTTTGCCAATTAGAAAGTTTTGGTCTTTTCTAGTCAAGACCGTTTCACCAGAAAGCTTGAATTGATTCATTAATGAACACAAGCTCTTGCATAATATTTATGGTATACCAATATGATTTTGTGCACAGTGGTAGGGACGTACAGATAAGTAGGAAATCTTGTAGCCTACTGGTAGTGACAGCTAGGCTCACAATTGGAATGATTAAAGAAGGGAGGGTGGGAGGTGTCAAGGAAGGCTTTAAAATTTTTTCTTTGATGGGGCTATCATTTATGTAAATGGTCAAATTACTTTGTTAGCCACTTCCTTCCATGTATTGGGTTCTTCTTCTGAAAAGATACCTAAGTGTCAAAGAAAGATCCTGGCTTAAAACTTTGTAAGTATTTGATGGTCAAATTAAATCACTTATGGATCTTAGGCTATAGTATACCATTGTCTAGTTAAAGGATTAAGATGTAATAATGAATTTCTAAATTTATTGTGATAGGAAAAACTTAGTTTTGCAATTGTTCAAACATAAGTACCAAGGCATTTCTTGAGAAATTCACTAAAATTCACCCCTCCTGTATTATTGCCTCCACCATGATCCATGTCAAAATACTCATCACTTTATTATTCTGTGTACTTATTTGACAATATTCAGAGTTATGGCATTTGGATAAATGTCAAAGGCTATAAAGACTTCCGAGTTAATACTTAGGTTATCTGTATTTTCAATCTGCAATTCTGTTGTTGAAAGTAAATAGTTGAGTGAAGAAGGGGGATAAGAAAATCAAGTTCTCTCTTAAGTTGTATATAACTAAATACACGATAAACGGTGCTCATGAGTGTACAATTGAGCCTTTCTCTGTTGGTAAAAATATACATAAAATTTTATTGCAAATGTACTTTAGTAAAAGATAGAGTAGAAATAAAATGATTTCATTAAAGGAATGTCACTCATACTTAAAGAAGTAAGGATTGTCCAATCTCTTATTGGTTACATGTGATTCTGTGGTGATTCTTATAACAAGAATGCTGACCGTTGGATAAGCAATTTTTAAAGCCCCGAATTAATTTTGAACATCTCCCTATTTCTGCTACTTCCAGGTAATGACAGAAAACCCTCAAAGTAGCTAAAGGACCATTAAGACTTCATGGCCACTCTGGTGTCTATGCTGTTTCATAGATAAAATCAAAAGCCAGCCTGTGTGTATATAGCACAGGACACGAGGTGGCTGTGGCCCGCAGGACAAAGCTGAGAGGCAGAAAGCATAGTAAGGGGATTCCACGTGCCCCTCGTAGATCTGTCAGTTCCTGTCTATTGTGTGATGAGAATTGTTTTTGTTCTAGGGCAGTTGATTTCAGATATTCTCACTGACACTAAACTGTTGACAAGAAGAGCATTTCATTTCCCTTTTCATTATTTGATGCAGTGAAGTCTATTAGGAGGTGTGTAGTAAGGTTCCCAAAGCACATTTTATTTACCTGAAAATGGTCAATGATTTGTGACTCCTCAGCTCAGCTTTTCTACAACTGCTACTGTAATCAGCTTGTCAGTAGAGAAAGAAGAGGGACAAAAAGGCTTTTGATTGTATCGTAGCTACGTGGAAGACTTGGGTGGGGTTCAAGGGTCAGCCTTCAACAATTTAGCATGTGATGGTCTGTGAAACGGTCCCTGGCATGTGGAGACCATGGGCAGGTAGGCACCAATCTGGAATACAAAGACCGGCACTGGGGGTTAGAATTCAGGACAAGAAGAAAGAAAGAGGAAAGAGGTGTTCACCTTGGGAGAAGAAGCTCCCTAAGGGAGATTGATGTTTGTCCTCCCTGCAGGAAGCCAGGGGACCTGAACAGCCAGACCCTGGCTGTCTGTCCTCACTTTGCATAATAATAAGCCTTTCTGTGTGAACGTTTAAGCCTGAGGAATCTGCTCTCTTCCTCAAATATTGACAGGTCTGGGTATTCGCTGATGAGCACATGAGAGGACAGATTCCTTTGAGGATCCCTCTTGGATGATTTCAGTGCTTTGAGCCTTACTGTGTGGACCCAGCCCTCCATGGGATGAGCAGTGATGCTTTTGTAGGAAGCGTTGTCTGTCCTATCTCCCCTCCCACCCACCACACCACACCACACCATGTGTCTGTAATCAGGGAAGGTGGTGTGCCTGGGAAAGAGACAACCAAGACAAACACCGCAGCCAGCCTTCCAGCCATCTTTTCCTCACACACGTAGACTGTGCCCCACTCTGTACAGTTAAGTGGGAAAACGTGGGCATTTACCTAATCATTTAATCTCCAACAAAAAAACAAGCAGAACACATTGGAAGATGACCCAGATGATACACATTTTACCTAATGTTGCCCGTACTGAGATTCCTTGCGAGTATCATCAATTTCCCTTTCCAGTTTTTATTTTTAAAGCCAGTGCAAAGTCATAATCATACTGCATGAAAGACAGTTATCGGCAGTGACCTTGGGGGTAAGCTCAACTGTCCACTGGCCATGGAGTCTAACCCACTTTCGTTGGAGAGACGCTCATTTTTATAAGTGTCATACTTGATTATTAGGAATTCTTATCGTAGCATTATCTTAGAAGTTATATTATTCTCAAATTAATAGCATTAATAATACTTTAATTGTGTGTATCCGGTGTCTGATCTTCATGTGGTGAGCAGAAAGATAAATAGATGAGCTCAGTTCCTTGATAAAGAAGATAAAGAAGACTTTTATCTTCTTTAACTGGTGAGTTAGCCATAGTTCTTCAGTGCTGTCAATGGTCATTTCTCCTCTTTGTACCTCCTCATAAGAAGCATTGAGTTGTCTGACTCCTGTTTATATTCATTTTACTTGAAAGAGAATTCAGGGTTTAGATACATGTACACAGAAGTGGAGTCCTGATACTCAAGTAGCTTAATTGAATTGATTTCCCTTGGGGAAATTTAAATAGAGTTAAAATATTTGAGGGCTCTGTTTTCATTTTATCAAATGTTTAGAGCAGGGTCAGCAAACTCCACCCAGGGGACGAATCTGGCTTGCTGCCTGCTTTTGTTAGTTGAGTTTCATGGGATCACAGTCATGCCTGCTTGTTTAAATGCTGTCACACTACAATGACAGAGCAGAGTAATTGCGATAGAAATTGTCTGCAGAGACTGAAATATGAAGTAGTTGGGCCTCTGTGGAAAAAGTGTGCCAACCTCGGATCTAGATGCTTTACCAAATGCCAGGCAACAAAAGCGTAAGAATTTTTGAGCCATATGAAGGAAATGTTCAAGTTTTTAACTGAATATACAGTGAAGATACAGTTTTATATTTATATAGACTAGAAGATATAAATGAAAAATTTATAAGTGGGTCACTGATGAATTTCACCTACCTGTCAGTAATATGTCTACACTATTGATATTTAATAATTATAAAAGGTAATCTATAGAGGGAACTCATGACAGGCCGGTCACCGCTTTATGTCCTGAATCTAATTTCTTATGTAAGCATCACAGCAGTCCTCCCAGGTAGTTCTTGACATTACCTTTACAGACAAGGAGACAGAGGCCAGAGGTCTTCAAGAATTGGATGATGCCCACTTAGCTAGTGTGGGCAGAGCTGAATTTGAACTCAGAAAACCTTGCTCTAGAATTCACATTCTTAACCATTACACTCCTTCTATTTAACAACAACAATGAAAACTTTACTCATGGAATTTTAATGCTCAAGTCCATTATTCTTTCCAATTGTACATGTTAATGATGACCTGTAAAGTTATATTTGCATGTGGTGCCATAGTATACTATTTCTGATGATTATGCAAAGTCTTATTAGTTTTACTAATATGAGTTTGTACCCATGACTAATACTTTCATGGTTAATACTTTATTATGTCTGTACCTGTATGTGTGGAAAATAGTTACTAGAGTGAGTTTTAACTTCTTGACTAATTCTTTTAAGTAGAGTAATCTTAGAGACAAATTGAGAGGAGTTAACTACATAAATATCTTGGAACATTTTGCTTTGAAAATAGTTTCAATGTCTTTTTTTGAGACAAGGGTAGAAAAAAGAAAGGGATCTAGGTTCAGAAAATGAAGTAAAAACATACAATTAAATAAAATTATAGGTAGGACTTTATGTAATCATCTTGCTGAAAATTATAGGGTTTCTCTATCTTGTGTAAAAAATGTTTTACCAGAAGTATTTCTCCAACTTCTCCTTGGTAGTGTATTAACGGTTATTCAATGGCAATGTGATCCAGAATTGAGATAATTATGGTGTAACTTTAGGCTAAAAACATGCATTCACTTCAGGTATTTAGTAAGTGAGGTAAGAAGAAACATTTGTAAAATGTTAAGACATCACGCCTTTTTTTCCCTCGACTTAGTGCCTGGCTTTAGAATTTGAAACTCACTTTTTTGTTCAGGTTAGTAGCATGATTTGGTATCCTGCTTTCTGGAGCCTACAGATTCTGTCACAATTAGCATGCTGTAGTACTTCTACAATTTTCAACCTGAAATGCTTTCAACTACTGACATTATTAGATACACAGGCATCTGGCAGTTTTCAGAAATTTTCTGGCCAAGTCATGACTTAAAAAAAATCTATATACCTAATCTGAGTGGTTAGAAGTCAGAAGAACATATATGGGTATTAGTC